>CAJNJA010026130.1:214-22436 GCA_905231915.1 Symbiodinium necroappetens | reverse complement strand
TTGGGGTTTAGGAGTTTAGGGTCTAGGGTTTAGGGTTTAGGGTTCGGTGACTTCTGAATTCAAGAAAAAAATGGTGGGCGGTGATACTTAGAATAGTGTTTTTGGGACAGGTTACGGCATAGCTACAAAGGGATCACAGAATTCTGCGATGAATCATTTCGGCCCTATGGTAACAGTTTGGGGTTAAGTCCAACCCGAAGAACGAACCCAGAGGAGCCTGTCCAAAACCCTGATGATTCGTTAAAAACAACAGCGGGGCCATTTCGGCCGTCGTTTTTTTTTTACCACGACCTTGCTGAGGAACCCCCCCAAGCCCTAAACCCTAAACCCTAGGAGGTCCTGGTAGCCTATGGCCAGGGTTTGGGGCTGAAAAAGCCTGGAAAAGAAGGCACGCACGATCCAACAAGGACCTGGGGTCTGCCGTTCCAGGGAGGAGGGAAAATGCGGGAGTTCGGCGAGGGTTGAAGGCTGATCCTCAGGAATTTCAGAGCTTGCATTGACGATGTCAGAGGCTGAACGGCATGTACTCCCATGCAAAGACATGTTAGGAGTCCCACCCAAAGCCATGCACTCAAGCAAACTGTTTGTACAGGCAGCTTGTTGCAGATCATGTTCCTGTCTAGGCTCATTCTACTAGTTCCGAACCTGAGTAGACACTTGTCTTAACAGAACCCTGCTTTGGAGTAGACCTGCACACCAATGCAAAACCCCACACAAGTTCAAGGAACCTCCAGGTGCGCTAACGCACCGTGCACGGAAATCTAAAGCTTCAAGCTCCAAGCCTAGTATCCCCGCAGGAATGTCGGGCATCGCGATTCATTTACTGCCTGATCACCTAGCCTCCTCCATGTCCTGCTCCCGCAGGACGGACTCCAGGCTTGTACAAGCCTCGGTGTTTGAGGGTTCAAATTTTTGGGAGCCAGACTAATCTCGAGCTCTGAAGTTGTGTACACACACATATATATATATAGATATATATATATATGTATATATACACATACCGGGTACAGGGTTTGGAATTTAAAGAAAAAGCATAGGAAGAGTTATCATCAAGAAACGACACATAACACCAGGAGTGCTGCTCATATTGGCAAGAGGCCACCACTTCCGTCGCTTCTTCCTTCTGGCCGTCCTTGCTGTTCAGAAATCGAAGCTATGCTTCATCGGCTTGAACATTGAAGTTTCAGCTTTCATCTGGACGAAAATCCTGGTTCCATTTCAAAACTTACAACAGGAGAGAAATTAGAGAGTATGGAGCAACCCCAAAGCTTCGTTCTATCGATTCTGCACGCTATCGGTTCCGAAGGTTTAGGTTCAGATTAAACCCTAGGGTTTAGGGTTTAGGGGGTTAGAGTTTAGGGTTTAGGGTTTAGGGTAAACCCTAAATCCTCCTACGACCTCGAGCTTCAGGTTCAGCCTTGAAACTTACTACGATCCAAAGAATATTCATCTAAACCCTACACCCAGCACCCGAACTGAAACTAAACCGCAGGAAAGCGCTTCGGTTCTAAGCCATAAAATCCTAAGGTCTTCGTCTTCATATATAAAGCTCAAGACTGGGCACTACATGCCCAAGTCTGCGTCAGTACCCCCGAAATACCCGACTCCTCACGTCGGAAGACATCACAAAACCCTAAGCCCGGAGCCCTAAACCCTGCAACCCAAAGTCCTGTTTAGGGTTTACCTCTAGCCGGAAAGACCCACCTTTTTAAGGAACTATATATAGAAACCATAATAAGGAACCCTAAAAAGGTAGGTCTTTTCGGTTACAGTTAAACCCTAAACCCTAAACCCTAAACCCCTAAACCCTACACCCTAATCCCTAAACCCTAAACCCCTAAACCCCTAAATCCCTAAACCCTAAATTCCTAAATCCCTAAACCCCTAAACCCCTAAATCCCTAAACCCTAAACCCTAAACCCCTAAACCCCTAAACCCCTAAACCCCTAAACTCTAAAGGCGTCCTCTACCAGCTCCTCCCAGCCGGGCTGGCTCAGCCACCCGGTCGGCTCGACGGTCGCCGCAAACTTGCCTCGGAGGGAGGAGCTGTGATCTGGTGTCTGCTTAGGGGTTGGGGTTTAGGGTGTAGGGGTTCAGGGGTTAAGGGTTTGGGGTTTGGGGTTTGGGATATATGGGTCTGGTGAAAAATTATAATCGCCTAGGGGTGATAAACGGTACTGGTGAGTGTGCTTGGCAAGGGTTACTCTGCATTGTCATCGCGGGGATGTGTTCGTTATTGCCGCTGCTGCTATCACTTGTCCTATAACGCCAACCTGTGCCAAAAAATCATTACCCTCCTTCTCCCGCTCGGTCTCCTGCTCTCGCTCCTCATCTAATGCCTGCACCTATACTATTCCAACATACCCCGCTCCGTACCGATTTCTGCTTGCTACCGTGCACTGCCTCTGCTAATGCTACTGCTGCTCCTTGCTTGCTTTTCCACGCTGCTGAACTCCTATGCTTCCGGCTACTGCCGGCGGTAGCGACAATGAGAGCCTCCTGAAGCCAAGACGAGGTGAGGGTGTTAAGTGAAGGGATTTTCATGGACGGGGGAGGCTCCAAAGGTTCTGTTTCTGCATGTTGGTTTGGGGTCTATTTTTGGTTTTGGATTTAGGAGTTTGGGTTCCGCGTTCAGGGGACTTAGCGGACTTAGCGGCTTCCGACTGATCTGGCCGTGCCGCGATCGTCTGAGCAGATGAAGTGCCTCGGCACTTTGTGAAAATCAAGGATCTCAGTGGTGGCTCGAAACTCCGCTCTTCTTACGTCAATCATTAGGGCGCGACTTCAACACAAAATCTATATAAAAAAAGGCCAACAGCCGACAGCCCACCTAAAGGCTCACCGGCCCAGAAAGGGCACCTAGCACTGCATGGTCTACACACATACTTGCCTGGACACGCACACCCACTATGATGCAGGTATACACGTGCACATACATGCATGTCGGTATGAAAGAAAGAATGTCGGTGGGTAGGCAGGCAGGCAGGCAGGCAGGCAGGCAGGCAGGCAGGCAGGCAGGCAGGCAGGCAGGCAGGCAGGCACGGAAGCAGGGAAGCAGGAAAGCAGGGAAGCAGGGAGGCAGGCAGGTAGGAGGCAGCTAATGATTGTGTAAGTACAGTATTAATGTGAGCATGGAAGTATGTAAATGTCTGTATGTAAGTTTTGTTGTGCGTTTGCTCATGCATGCATGATGTATGTCCGAATGTACGAACGCATGAAGGAATTCAGGGATGCCTATGTGCATGTACGCATGAACGAATGAATGAATGTATGTACGTAACGTATGTACATGTGTACGTATATATGTATGTAGGTATGCACGTACATCTCTCTGTGTGTGTAATATGTACGTATATATAGGCATGCACGCATATCTTTCTGCATGTGTGTGTATCTGTATGTACATATGTACATATGTACGCATGTACGTATGTACGTATGTACGTATGTACGTCTATAGGGATGCACGCACATCTTTCTGCATGTGTGTGTATGTATGTATGTATGTATGTATGTATGTATGCATGTATATTATATGTACATATGTACATATGTACGTATGTACGTATGTACGTATGTATGTATGCATGCACGTTGCATGCACGTACAGACACAAACGATCACGTACATATGCATGAGCTAGGAAGGTGTTTACGACATGCAGAGACATGCAGAACATGATCGCATGTGCCACCTAATCAAGGTTGAAGGATCTAAGTCAGAAGGGACAGGAACATGTAGGCACGTGTACACATGTTGACACATATAATATACTCTCTCCATATGCATGCAAACATGTATACAGCCGCAAAATTCTCGTAGCGCATCATGCTACTGACGGCAAACAGTCGCAGAAGCGATACCGACATAGGGTGGGCTGCGCAGGACGGTGCAGTTTAGGATAGCTTTCAAGAAAATCAGAACTCAAGAGGCTCACAAGTTCAAGGAAAAAGACTCTGGAGCTGAGGCTTTAGAGAACTTGGCCGGGTGCATGTGCGGCCTGGACCATAAAGGTGAAATTTGAGGCTCTTTGCGTTGGACTTTGCCGGATGACCTAGCTTCAGCAATGAAGGGGTCCTGACTAGAGCAGAGCCCTACTCTCATCCTGCCGGGGGTCACCAACAGGCAACGCGAAACCATGCTGTTAGCTTAAACCTTTATAGAGACGCACTAAAAATAAAACTTTCAACCCCGTAACCGTAGTAACAAACAGACCACAGAGCCCTTTTAGAACCTCTACAACCCCTAGAAAGGCCCTCAAGCCCTGAAACCCCCAAGTTCTCACTTACTGCCCGGTCACTGCAGAACTGCAAGTCGGCCCTCAGAGGGCTCTAGAGGCTTTCGGGTTTCGGTTTAGGGTTTAGGGGTTTAGGGTTTAGGGGTTTAGGGTTTAGGGGTTTAGGGTTTAGGGGTTTAGGGTTTAGAGTTTAGGGGTTTAGGGCTTAGAGTTTAGGGTCGCGTAGTCGGGTTCATAGGGGCTGTTGGGGTTTATAGACTGTGTGAGACTGGGAGCTCACCTGCTGGAGGGAAGGCTCAAGGGTCAGTTCCTAGGGAAGCCCACACATCCAGTAATGCTACCTCCTTACATCTTTTCAAAATATAACAGACTGTACCCCCAAGACAAAGACCCTCTTCAACATAAAATCTCAACCACTGGATTATGGGCTTTCCGTGGTTCTGGGCGGGGAGAGAGAGGCAGAGAGAGAGAGAGAGGGAGAGAGAGAGAGAAAGAGAGCGAGGGGATTCAAGGCTGATAGAGGAGTCATCTTCTGCGTTGTGCAACATTTCTGGAGAAAGGCCATGGTGTTTCTCCCTCTCTCTTCGTTGATGTGTCTTTGCTACTTCTGCCCAAAAGCCCTGCAACTTCAAGCACCCAAGAACCCACACCGCCAACCCAAAACCCTGAACCGTAAAACCCCAAACCCTAAAGTGTAAACACCAAGCTCAAAAACCCTAAATCCTAAACCTCTAAAACCCGAACACAAAAACCTAAAGTACAGCGTCGATGAAATGAATCACATAACCTACCCCAACAACCCTGCTTTGCTTCCGGAGGCAGCGATAATTCAACACCATGAAACACGATGATACATTGCCAAAACCTGTCAAGCCCTGCTCCAACTGCAAGGCCCATGCCACCGATTGCTCCCATCCGAGACGCTGCCAAACCATTGCTCTCCACTGTCCGCCGGAGTGCCGCCCTGCCAGAGCTGCACTGGGTTCTGGTTCAGGGATTTTTTTTATTTGCGTTACCATAATAGGGATCTATAGTAAATATTATGGTTTCCTGATCATGGTAACTTAACTTTAACAAGAACCCAGTTTAGGGGCTCTTCTGGTGCAAGGGTTTCTTCAAGGCTCCGTAACGGGGTTTGAGACTTAGGGCCAGAGAATATTGCGTAGAGGCCGTGGTGGTGGTGGTGGTGGTGGTGGTGCGGATGGTGGTGGTGCTGCGGATGGTGGTGCTGCTGCTGATGGTGGTGGTGCTGCTGATGGTGGTGGTGGTGGTGGTCGTCGTTGTCGTAGTAGTAGTAGTAGTAGTAGTAGCAGTAGCAGTAGCAGTAGCAGCAGCAGCAGCAGCAGCAGGAGTAGTAGTAGTAGTAGTAGTAGTAGTAGTAGTGGTAGTAGTAATAATAATAATAATACCAAAAATAATAGTAGCTGGAACGGCGCTGGTTGTGGTAGTATCAATACAGTACCAATACTTCTAGTCTTTTTAGCAGTAGTCGTCGTCTCTGACATTGTCGGTCTATAAGTTGCACCCACGGCGGTACAAGTGCCATGGCGACTGTTCATTGTCATGATGCTAGTACCCAGCAGCGACCATGGTGGTGTGGGTATAGCGATGCCATCCTGGCGTAATGGTGATGCTGATAAGGAAAGATGGTTGCGTTGAAGAATCCCACAGCCGGACACAAACCTGGCTCCGCATCTAAATCCTGCGAGTCCGCAGCGCACGGACTAAAGACGCTTCATCACGTGCATATTCGTGTTTGACTTCTGTACCTTTCTCTGCCCTTCTCGCTCTCCGTCTCTCGCTCTCTCTCTCTCTCTCTCCCTCTCTCTCTCTTCTCTCTCTCTCTGTCTCTCTCTCTCTCTCTCTCTCTCTGTCGAGCTGCGTTGCTGGGCCATATGCATCGATCGCCACACCTCGTGACCTCAAACAGTTCCAAGGTGCATGGGGAAGGAATCTTGTGCGACGAGGCTCTAGGGTCGAGTCAAACTTCTCGGGAACGTCAACGATAGACTGCTGCCGCTCATGAAGTAGCTATTCCGGATGACGTCCCGAACGCAGCCTGCATGGTCTGGGAGGTGGCTTTGGGACATCGAACAAGTAAGAACATCCTGCCGCCAGAATAGCACACCTGCGACGGAGTTGGCAAAAAGACGCAGTTCACTGCACATCTCCCTGTTGCTCTAGGTGCGCAACTGTTTGTCCGAGTGGGTGATCGCATATAGGATGCAGCCTGGCGCGCGATGGCCATCGTAAATCCCCAACTGTCAGAGGGCTTAGGCGCCCGTCCGAAATAGTGACGTCCCAAAGACAACATCGGCAAAATCGAGACAATGGTTTTGGCGGCATACCAGCGAACCCATGTCGGCACTAGCAACAACATCCACGCAGACTCAGCCGCGAAAACACGGTTACTTGCACCCTAAACCCTAAACTCCAGTCAATTTCGTTTGCAAATGAACGGGAGTTGACGTCTCACTGGGGGATCTTTGGGGGCCGAAGGCTTTCAGGGACGTTCAGGCATTCAGAGTTTTTCGGATCTTGGGGCCTGTAGGGAATTTCGGGGGCTTAGGGCGTTAAGGGCTGCTTTATTAAGGGGCTGTCTTTTAAGGTCTTTAGGGGATCTTCGGTTCATTTTCGTGGCAAGTAGGTGCTTATACGGGCCTTCCAGGGACTAGGCTAGGCTGCGCTGAAGGATCCTGGGCCCAGAGCCCAGATCTCTCTGAATTTTGAAAGACAGCCCTGAACCCCAGTGAGCCGAACCCTGAGTCCCTAAACCCTAAACCCTAAACCGTGGACTTCCCCAAACATGAAGGTCCCCACCTGCACTATCCCTGAACCTTAGATTTCGTAGTCTTACTACGATTTTAGATGTATGGAAAGCCCATAGGACCCTAGCAGCGACCTTGTAGAACCGATATATACTACTCCAAACCCTCATAGAAGCTCCAGAAGCAGAATGCCCCAAACCCTTGTCACAATCTTTGTTTAAAAGCAATCCCTACCCCTAAACCTCAACACCGTCTAGCACAGGGGCCTTGATTATTTCCTACACTGTTTTGGGGGTTCCTTATTTTCAGCATAGTATCATGGGCCCCAAAACGCAATTCTAACTTTCAGGCCCCTAAATTACAGCCCGGATGGCCTCCTAGGTGGGTCCCAACTTCCACGACCTTCAATGGCGCCCTGGCTGCGCGGACTAAGTTCCGGAAGACCATATCCTCGCCATCCCACGGATTTCTGGTTTGGGGTTTGAGGCTACTTTCCTTTAGATTCGGGGGGCCGCATCCGTGGCTTATGAGGGTGTAGATGGTTCCTCAAGACTTGAAACATGGTTCTGCAGGTTTTGGAGAGGGCTTTTATAAGCACGGTTTAGGGGAACCAAGACTTTGAGGAAAAAAAGTATGGCATCCAGAGCCATGGGTTCGGAGCTGTGGGGTAGTTGCGGGGATTTTGCGCTTCGGACGTGAACTTCAGACCCGATCTTAGGGAGCCCAGATCAGCACCGAACACACTAAGCTCCCAACCTAAGAGCCCTACAACAGGGCGGGTTGCATTTGTTCATGCTTAAAAACCGGGTTAGGTTTCAGTTGTTCATGCTTAAACTGTTTAGCTGCTTTCCGAGTCCGAAACTGCTGCGAGAGCGTCGCAATGCAGCTCCAAGACCGTGCGCACATGGTTGGCCTCCACGTTGCGTGTCGGAAGCCTAGGTGGTCAAAGCCAAGACGGCCAACCCAAAACAGAGCTTTCAGCTTAGAAGTGTGCCAATTTAACTTTATGGTCGTCAACCTAAGAAAGCTGAAAAGGCAAAAGCACTTGAAATACTGGCGAAGTGAACACCCTGAACCTCAAAACTCAATTGAGGAGCAAGTGGACAAAGAACGCAGACTCCGGGTGCGTGACGGAATCCTGCTGGATGCTCCAGGCTTTCTAGGGCTATCCTAGGGTTTAGGGTTTAGGGGCTATCCGAGCGCATCGCGTTTGCAGAGGGTTTTGCAGAGGCCCTCAACCCTGACACTCAACTTGAGCAAGTCGAGCAGAAGGTCTGTGGCAATCCAACGCGCCCAGCTATGGAGTGTGGCATGTTCCATTTGCCAGAAAAATACGCAAGTTCCTTGGTTTTTGGGGTATTTTGCCTTGATTGAATAAAAAGTTCGACTGCCTGAGTATCTTGCTTTTCTCAACCAAGTGAGCCTCATCTGATGGGGCTTTAACCTAAGGGCCTCACAACGCATCATTCCTTACCTATAGTCTCCATAGTAGTTCCTTTCTTTAGTTTAACCAAATCTATATTCAGGATCCTAAAAGGTAACCCCAAAAAGGAACTACAATGGAGACTATAGGTAAGGTTCATTTCAGGGTTTTGGGTAGAACTACAACATAGAACCGACGAGACCCGAGCCAAACGCTGTAGCCTCTTCTTTGGCAAGCCACCCGTTAACGGCGATCCGGGGGGCAACGCTCATTTAAACCACAGGCGGCTTGAAACAGACGTAAAACCGAAGTCCGCAATCCTACGCACTGAGCCCGCAATTTTCAATTCTGCACCCTGAGTTCGAAACGCGAAACCCTACGAAGCTCCTGGCAGTTGGCCCAAGAAAGGAACATGATGATGATGATGATGATTCTTCCCTCGCCGTAGAGTAATCCACGATGCGCTGGAGCGACGGATTGACGTCCGCCGGCGCCCTTGGGGCACGCCTTTTGGCCTCCTGAACTCTCCTATGACGATGCCATTTGCAAGTAGGAAATGGTATAATGGAGTAAGCAAATGCTCTCAAAGTTCCTATGGCCTTGAACATTTAGTCCTGTCTTGTTCCCCACTCCCGGCTGTCCGGTTTACCCCCGGAACCCAAAGGAGGGCAGCAGCTACACAGGAATGGGGATCAAGATTGGTTATCAAGTGATCGCGCTACCCTAACTTACTGCATATAAAAGTTGGAATGAGCATGGCATCCGAAAGCATTCAAAGTTAAAAGACGTCCTCGACTGATGGGCAACAATTCAGCCAGCCCGGAAGCCTCGCCCCGAAGGGCCCATAAGCAGGTCCAGGAGGGGTCGTATGCGTTGGGCACATATCCTAGCCAGGAGTTTAGATACTGCCGGTAGGAGGCAAATTGGCCTGAGGTTGGCAGGGCAATTCGGGGGCTTTTGGGGCTTTGGGAGAAGGGTTACAAAAGCTCGGTTCCAGTTGATAGGCAGTTCTATAACCCCCGGCTGAAAACGTTGCCGAAAGTCTCGAGATAGCACTGGGATGATGTCTGTACTACAGGTCTTCCACAGTACCGCAGGGGCATGGCCTTTAGGCAGGGCCTTGCGCTGTGACAGCGAGGCGATGGCTTCTTCTATCTCGGCATTCTCAATGTTCAGAGGCTCAGTGAGAATGAAGGTTCGATTGGGCTGTCGCTGTGGGGTTTGATAGAGCTGGCTGAAATAATCCTTGATGACTTGAAGGGATTGTTGTGGACCCAGGAGGCCTTGATGTATTGTTTTGAGGTGTATGGATCTGCGCGGGTCTTTGGGTGCTGTGCGATGCATGACTTTATAAACGTGAGTAAGGCCTTTGCGGTCAGCAGCGTGGGCCTGTGCAATGATGTCTTCTGCTTGCTGCCTTTTGGCATGGCGGAGTTGCTTGTTCAAGTCTCGGGCAACTCGGAGGTATCTCACAGCTGCTTGCCATGCGATCAGGAGCTGTGATATATTTCTGCGTGCAGAAGGCAACGCTTGCACCGCCCCTAAGTTCGATGTCCAGCTGACATTGAACATTCTTGCCTGCAGACCCTGGCTGGAGCAGCGCAACGCATGCTTGTGCTGCCAATACTTTTCTAGATTGGTAGCGGAGCGGGTGATTCGGGCACCCTTGTGATTTTGTTGGAACGGCTGAAAGGACTGTATCAGAATCGTATTGACATCATCCGCTTTGACCTCTGGATCTGCAAGCTTGCGCGCTACTGCTGTGCGGAAAGACTGACAGGCTTGCGGATCCCGGAGGGCACACATGGCTTTCTCTGCGGTGAGGTTGGAATTAGGGGATGGTTTGCGGGGCAGTCGGGGCATAGGAATTCGCAGCGTGACCGGAAAGTGACGCATGCCTGCGTCTGCAACTATGGGTGCATTTCTGAGGACTTGGGTGTGCATGTCCGGGATGCAGCAGGGCTGCCTGAGCAGCACAAAATCAATCTGCACCGACTGGTTGCGGTGATTGACAAACGTGGCTGATCCATCTCCCGGACGACGCCAGGTGTTGGCCGCAACTAATCCTAGGCTTTGAAGAATACCCTGAAACACCCTTGAATCTCTATGCTGGGAGGACTTATGGGTAGTGATGCCAGGTCCTACATGGGGATGCAAAGATTTAAGGGGGGTATTAAAGTCTCCCGCTAGTACTAGCTGGCTGCGTCGGGGGATGGATGCACCCCAAGTCTGGAGCTGCTGCCAGATGACTGCACGGTCCTGAAGCAACAATTCAACCGGCTCTCGATCTTGGTTTTGATAGACTTGCTTGGTGACGTTCCAAGCATGCTGGTAGCAGTTGAGGATATCAATGGGTGGTTCTGTGCCTAATCTGGTGTGGAGCAGCCTACCTGGTTGTACTTCTGCATATTGTACAGACTTTACTGTGAGGCCGGGCATGCGGACCATGGTCAAAACCCCAGCCTGACTGGTGCCGTTGCTACTGGATATGCAGGACCAAGGTCCTCTCTGAAATTCCGAGGTTATGCTCCAGTGTGTTTCTTGCAAACAGACTACGCATGGGCCCGTGGTTTGCTGATCTATCCATTGTAGCAGTGCTTCAAAGCGAAGTTCGGACAGGCCACCGCAGTTCCAGCTGAGCAACTGAAAAGCGGGTGAGGCGGGCTGTGTAAAGGCTGAAGGCCTAGCTGTGGCTCTGGGGAGCGAAGGTTGGGAGCCTGAGGCCGTCGCAGTCATGCAGTGAATCTGAAGCATAAGCAATGCGCACTGAAAAGTTCGATGTGCTGGAGCTCCGACACCGAAAAGTCGCGGAGGTGCTTTCAGGTGGTGCCTAAGGGTGCTGACTGACTGAACAGGTTCATTAGCTATGGAGAGAACAGGCGCCGTTCCTTGAGAAGCGGCCACGGTGTGGTTATGGTCGTAGTGGTTTGCTATTGCAACGATTAGAGGTGAGCTGCATACAGCTTCAGGGGGAAGACGACCTGCAAGACCCCCAACCCTCACATCTTCGGTGACTCCCTTGATGTTAATTTGAGTGGATGCTGGATCACCGACCCCGGAATTGGGACCGGGGCAGCCCGAGTCTTGATTCAGTTCTGAAGCTCCGAAATCAGCAAAAATGCCACTCATCACGCTATATACAGCCGGAATCAGAAGAGCTTGCCATGCTCCAAGAAAACCACGCTTCCTGTAGCGTGAAGCATCAGGGTGCAGCCCCCGCGTTGTTCCGGCTCGAAGACGATGGCGCCGAGGACGGGCGTGTCGCCGCCTCGATGGCGGGAAACGGAATCTCCACCATCGCTTGGTCCTGCCGAGGTCCATCAGTGGAGGAGCCTGCCCCAGTGTCCGATGGTGGTTGCACATCCTGGTTAGGCTCCGCATCTGCTGGTTGCTGATCATACAGGAGGGCGTGGTGTGAGCGGGACTGGAAGACATAGTTGGCATACCAATCCTGAAGGCGGCCCACGTCATTCTTTGGAACCAGTGGAAGCAGGGCAACAAAGGTTGGATGGAACCACAGCGGCAGGGCTCGATCGTGGACAATGCGGGCCAGAGTCTGCGCCATGTGAAGACTGGCCATGTTCGCGCTGAGAGTTCGGAAAACCAGTCGACACAAGCACTGCAGAGTGAGTTGTTTGGAGGGCCCCCATTGGCTTCCAGTGGACAAGATCCAGGCAATGTCGTTCCTGCGCAATGGCTTTTCCAGAGTATTCTGAAGAAACCTGAACTCCATCTGCAAACAGTCGGCACTGGCCTCGTCCAGCTGGTCGATGAGGGCCTCCAATGAGCTGACTGCAGCTTGATTGTGGAAGGCCTTCTTGTGCGCAGATAGTCTGGCAGAGGCCTGTCGTCTGTCCGGCCCAAGCGTTGTAACCAGATGCTTTTCGAAATGCAGCCAGCAAAGCTCGAGGAGGACGTAGTTGCGAAACTCCATGAGCTCTGTTGTATGCGTCGGCAACTTTCGGCGCTCTGCGGGGGTGATCGACTCGGAACTGCTGGAGCTCGAATCCATACATTCATCAGAAGTATGATAAGGGCTCTCACTAGCAGCGGCATTCGAGCGTGGCATAATACGTAGAACCGGAGACTCAAAAGAGGGTTCGGGCCGAGATGCTTGATGATGATGATGATGATTTCGAGCCACCCAGGGTGACCCAAATAAGGAACCACACCACACCAAGGGCGGGCGGGACTCCAAGCGGACCCAAATTCCGAACCACACTTCACCACAGGGGCGGGGTGGGGGAAGGCGTGCCAACCATTGGAGGGGGGAAGGGGGAGGGGGGAGGGGGGGCCCGGCCGAACCAGGGTCACCTATATATATATATACATACATATATACATATATATATATGTATATGTATATGCGTACTTTTTCATGTATATTAATATAACATATCCCTACGCCTTCATGTGGATAGGTTCGACCAGCTGCCGGTCGAGTCGGTCCAGGATCTCAAAAAGCGGCACCTTTCAGGGCTTAGGGTTCTGTAGTTTGTGGTTTTGGATTCGGGTTTAGGATTGTGGGTTTAGGGTTTAGGGCTCTATAGTTTAAGGCGTTTAAGGTTTTGGGTTCAGGGCTCTATAGTTTGGGGTCGGAGGGTTTCGGGTTGAGGGTTCTATAGTTTAGGGTTTAGGGGTTGTTCCCTGTTGGGGCTAATTACAATGAAAATGATCATTATTAATCCTTATTGGGTTCACAAAATGTAAAATTGTATCCAAGAAGGGCCTGGAATATCCGTTGCGCTGCATTGTGGAACAGAGTAAGGTTGAAGCAATAGTCCCCAAAGCGTTTAGGTTTGTAGCGTTTGGGATTTAGGGTCGGTGTTTTAGGGTTTAGGGCCGTTTCGGGTTTGCTTAAAAGTGAACACCAGAAGCCCTTCACTCCTCTGCTCCTCTGATCCGACAGCCCCACAGCCCTGAAGCACAGCTCCCTAGCAAAACCCTCGAGCCGCAGATCCCCTTTCTGACCCGTAATGTAGGGGCCTTAATAATGAGAATAGGGTTCTGGAGGTATATTTTGCTATAACTATAGGAACACGCCGAATAGTACTGGTAAGTATTTTTTATTAAGGCCCCTATATTATCTACAACAGGTCAGAGTCCAGCTGCGCATCACTTGGTGTCTAAAAAAAGGGTGCTGTGTGAGGCTTCTGATTCTGGGCGGTTTGCAACCTCGGCTGGGGCTTCTAAGTTGCACCTGGCAGCCGGAAATCCATGACCAAAGGCATACTGTGGGGCCTGAAAGATTAGAATAAGGTTTTGGGCGCATCTTATATCACATTTTCATGAGGAACAGAAGGCAATGCTATTGCTAGATATTCAGACCCGAAGATATGGGGCTGTGGATTCACGCAACTTTCCACACACAGCCTAGAGGAACAGAAAACACGACGCAGCAGGTAGTCGCAAACGGAGATGCAATCCACGTGCACCAGACAGAAACACAACACAAAACTCAACGTCTTCGAGTTCTGCAGCTTCCAATGTGCCACCTCTGTCCGGGATACCATCATCAGAAGGCCAGAGAAGTCCGTCCAGGAGGCAGGCGCGCTTGCCTCTGACAGGCAGTGGGCCGTAAACCCTAAACCCTAAACTTCAGGTCGCTCACGGCAGGGTCTCGGGCTGGGTTTGCATAGACTCTCAGACCCACAACAGAACTGTCAACAAACCCCAAACAGCAAAGCCTGTAAGCCAAAAGGAAGAAACCCTGAACACCTAACCCATAACTTCTGAACCTCTACAACCTAAACCATCGAAGCCAAACACCGTCCGCACCTTGGCATGCTTGTAGGCCTGCTGCAAAAACCTAGGCTGCTCTAGGATTCAGAGGGGTGTTACATGCTGCAGCGTTCGTTTCAGGGTTTAGGGTTTAGGGCGTAGCGTATAGAAACTGGGTTCCCTTTACGGGACGCGCTTTCAAGGATCTTCGAGGTTTCTTATCAGGCCATCACTGCAAAAGAACTGATGCCAACAACGGACCCTCAAAAAACTAAAACCCTTGAAGCCACTACTACGACCCTGAATCCTCGTGAGCCCCCAGACCTTGAAGTACTCGGACCCTGCTGAACCCCACCCCCTCCCCTCCCCCTAAATCTCAAAAACGGAATAATGTAGGGGCGTTTTAAGAATTAGAATAGGGTTTTAGGGCCCCTTATACTATAATCATAAGAAGGACCCCCGGCTCACCAAGTCACGGCTTCTAAACTCCGCAAACCCCGAGCGAAAGGGCGCCAGGGAGCTGCTGACCCAGATTCAGCAGACGATACATCTCCTAGACTTTGGCGTAACCAGAGAGAGAAAAAAGTAAAAATCGTTATTTCAGAGTGGCTTCTCCAAGGAGCAGGAACCCTAAACCCGAAACCCTAAACCCGAAGCCCTGAACCCTCCAAAAAATGGATTAATGCTCTAAAACCCCAAAAAACTGTATTAAAACCCTAAACCCCAATAAACTGTATTAAAGCCCTAAACCCCCCAAAACATGTATTAAAGCATGGGTGCTCCGAACCCGGGTGTCCTGGCGCTCCGGCCCCAACGCCCCGCCGTGGCCGGGGATCCCCCATGCTTTGGTGATGCGGAGGTAGTCCTGGGCTGTCTTGGCTACGGTTTAGGGTTTAGGGCTTAGGGTTTCGGGTTTAGGGCTTAGGATTTAGGGTTTAGGGTTTGGGGTTTAGGGTTCTTAAGGTTAATATAGGGTGCAAGATTTCAGGTTCAGGCTACCCCAGTAGAACGACTCCCGGAGCCCTCAAGCTCTACACCCCACAGCCCCTCTCCGCGAAAAATTCGACGTCCGGGGTTCACAAGATAAGAAGACCCTAGAAGCCTTGACAGACGCATCCTGAGCACACGGACGCCCAGTATGGTAGGTATTCCTATCTCGTCAGAGAAATCCCAGACTTCAAAGCAGCTACGTAAACAGCAGCCCGTGAAAACCCGAACACTCTGAGACCAAAACAGCACACACTCTAAATGGGAGCTTCGCACTATAAGGGACCCCCTAACACAGACCCAGATGATGCGACACCCACAGCAAGGCCCTCTAACAGATCCAGCCTTTTTGGTCAATGCTCGATGAACCTCTGAACAAAAAATCCTATAGAAGACCTATCAAATCCTGTGTAGACCCTATCAAAATACTGGCAAAACAGAGGAAAACAAGCCGCCAGAAAGCCTAAAACGTCTTTACAAGCCGATGGAACCCTTACACACATACACTTCCGCTGGTGTCCAAGCGTCCGCCTCAACAAGGGCAGCGGCCGCTTTCTCCAGACTGGTAAGGCCTTCGTAGACTTTGGGCTGTGGGGGGTTTTCAACGAGTAATCGGTTCGATAAGTCTGATGGGGGTTGTTCTTTATTGTGGTTGCAGCCCGTAACTCAAAAATCTCCTTGCGCTTCGTCCTTGCGCTCTCTTGTGCCCGCACGGTCTTAAACACTTCCACCTTGAAGCCTGGATACACCTTCTTACACTACTTTATGGCCCTTGCGCTCGCCCTTGCACGCGTTTGCGCGGTGCAGGTTTTGGAGCAGGTCCTGTAAATGCGCTATTAGTCTACGGTCAAGAGGTGGGGGTTTGGAACAACTCTCCTATGGCTCTTAAGTAGCGGCTTTTCTAGGCTTCCAAAAGTTTTGATCAGGGGTCGTAAGGATTTGATTGGTGTTCTGCAAAGACTTTACGGGTTCTACCTAAGTTTCTCACTTCGTCATAAGGTCTTCATTACAAGGCTTTATTACAACAAGGGATACCACCTCGCGAGTGGTTTTGGTAGTAAGGCTGCCATTATCTTCAGTTCTTCCCTTTCGTCTTCGGAAACTCGCATTCGAGAGGAAGGTTTGAGGGTTCAATTAATGGGCCGGGGTTTAGGGTTTTGGGTTTAGGCTTTTGGGTTCAAGGCTTGGGTTTGGGTTGCAGGCTGAAAACGGCTTAAGGTTTGGAATTGCGAGCTTCGGGATACATTGATGGTTTGTTGCTGGTGCCTCCTGGTCAGACGAAGCCTTTGCGGAAGGGGAGGGTGGAAGCCAAGACTCGTCCAAACCTAAACCCTAAACCGTTATGCGCCTTGCCGTCCTCCAAAGGCTGGGCTTTTCTGAGGCGCATCCTGGCTTGAGCTGTCAACACGTCGGGTGCGGTTGATGTGCCATGTAAGGCAACGTAAGGAATAATCTGCACATTGAATACGTTTTACGCACGAACACCACCATCCCGTCTTCTCCCTGATCTTTCCTCTGCAATATTCCGTCCATACAGAAGTTCTTCGTAGGCAGAGGAGTCGCAGCAACATACAGCAACCTCTGTGGTCACCGCCGGTTTCTATGTCCTTGTATTGCGTGAAACGAAGGGAACTCGCGGGTTGCATTCTGAAGCGTTGGCTCGTGCTTTCAGAGAAGACGTACGGTTCAGGGTTTAGGGTTTAGGGACAACGACATGAGAATTCACGGTTACGACTGCTACTACAAAGCTCTGACCACCCAGAGCGCAAACGCGAAGCACCTCACAAGGGTTGGGAAAAAAAACAAAAGAACCCGGTTCCTGCTCCAAGTAATTCTTCAATGCGGCGAGAAGAGCATTTCCTCAGCAGCGAAACATTGTTTATTGGCATCAACAAGGACGGGTAGCGTGGATACCAGCACTAGCACGATAGCAAGGAGGATGATCACAGTCAGAACCACCATAAGAATAGTCATAAGCAACATCGTTACCAGATGACAGTTGTCAGACGGTAGACACGCCAACCATCGTAGCAACGCCAAAAACATGGGACGACTTTCGTCATAGCACCGAAACACTCGCCTTACACCCAAGCCTACGGAGTTCATGCATGTTGCGTCGCGCGGACGGGGGTGGCTCGCCCATCACTTGGAGAAGGTCGGGGAACTTCTCCTTGATGGCAGCATAGACTTTGCCGATGTGAAACCACGGCGCATAACTGGTTCCACTCATCAGGTAGCCTGGCCAAGGTACGAAACTTCCGGAAAGGGCGCAAAGTCGGGTTGAATAATATACAAGACCTCATGGCTGGAAAAAGGTTATGCTTGTGATAGGGATTCTAAAAAGGGGTTAACACTAATTTTTCCTACCCCTATTTTTTGTGGTTTGGAAGGATTGAAGACCACCTGTTTTGAGGGGAAAAGAAATGACGGTTTATGGCGGAACGAAAAACCTCCACAAGGCATCTCTGGGCATCAATTCAACGTCTTAACTCCTAAACCGTAATATCTATGTTAACTTGCGCTCTAAAAACCTGCTCGACTTGCTGCCAAATGGCCGAAGCAAATACGTAAAACAAAAGCAGCATAAACTGATGCTCATGTTTAACTGATCGACCTTCTAAAGTATTGACGTTCATGTTCGAAGCTTTTAATTCCAAAAGTACTTCTAGTAGCTGATAGTGGTACGTATGCGGACGGCATGACCCGGCCTGACAGGTTCACGCCCAGCACGAAATCTCGGGCCAAGTATTCCGTGCTCAGCACCACTTTCCGGGCCAGATCCCGACCTTCCTCTGTGAACCTTAGGGAAAGTCAGAGCTGTAGTTTGAGGGTTGCTTCGGAGCGTTAGGAGTAATTTGGTGGATTTGAAGCGTGCTTTAGGTTTTAGTCCTTTGGATGATATTTGCTTACGTTGATTACAGGACATAGCGGTTTGATGCGGTTTGTGTATGCGATATATATATATATATATTCGTGGAAATTATATGTCCAGATATTTGCGTGTGCAGTGCTGACTTTCCACAAACCCGCAGAATCCCAAGAGGACCTTCTCGGATGCAGAACAAAAAGCCCTGAACCAAGCCCTGCCCGCACTGTGCATTCTAGAAGAGCAAACAGCAAGCTCCTACTAAACCGCAGCCCTAAATGCCCTAAACCCTAGAGTCTTACATTAGATCCGGTCGTGCAACAATAAAACAACCGCATTCAAACCCCAAACCCTAAAGCCTGACCTTCAATTCAGCTCCAGCGGCGGCAGCCCCTCGATCTTGTCGACGGCCCGGGCCAGCAGGAGACCCCCTCAGCCAGGTTTGAGGTTTGGGGTTTTGGGTTACAATAAATTTTTAAAAAACCTACTTCCTTTGCAGACTCGGGACGTTTGTGCTGGGCTTAAAATTTCGCTGGGGTTTGGGTAGCCTAATTAATTTAAAACCCTGAACCCTAAACCTAAACCCTAAAACCTAAACCCTGCCTTCTCTTCCGCACTGAAAGGAACCTGGGAGTTCCGGATGTCCTGTGCTGATATATCGCGGCCGTTAACGACGTCCGCTCAAGCTGTGCTTCGGCATTTCGGTCGACCCGGCAGGCCTTCTGGAGGTCGCCGTGCAGTTGGGCCGCCGCCAGGGTACGCACGTTGCCAGTGTCCTCCTATCACAGACACGCCACAGACTCGCTGCTGCTGCATGGCCTGTGCCAGGTGGCCGACGTCCACCACGTAACGCTTGCTTGGCAGGCTAGGCGGCTTCCGATGTCTCGCAGAAGCATCGCCTCGCTGTGTTTTGGCTGCGGCACTGGCGGCGCGGAGGAACGCTTCGGAGCGGTCTTGGGTGGAGCCTTGGCCGACAGCTCAGCGGCGCAGATACTGTAACACGGCTGTGTGTGCCGGACCTTGGCAGGGGGCGGGGACAGGACCGGCCAGTACTCCTCCCGGCTCCAGCAGGGGCTTCGGTTTGGTTTTTTTTGACTACAAGGATGGTACCTGGCGGTCGTAAGGAGGGTAAGTAGTGCGGCATGGCCTGAATGATGCAGATCAAACAAAACTTGCTCGTTCGATGGTCATCCTCTTTCCAGCCGCGGCCGTCCGCAGTCTGGGACCCGGGCCGGCAGGAGAGGAGGAAGCTGGAAAGGCTGACGGCGCACTGGTTTGCTCGAGACTGGCTGCGGGGAGCAATGACGGGCAATCAATGCTTTGTTCATGCTTGCTCAAACTCCTTCTGGGCCCGAGTCTTTGCTCACGACGACTCGTACCTTCAGCCTTCTAGGAAGGACGGTTAACATTCATCTGAAATTGTCAAAGAAACAACGACTCAGGCCCGGCGTTCTCGCTCTGAGACGCGTGCCTTCCCCGAGTGTCGTCTGCGTGCTCCCGCCTGGCTGTCAATGATTGAATTAGCAAATGTCCGATCTGCGAGTTTTCTGATTCTTCTGCCAGAATGCGTCGGTACAGAATGCTGCGAAGGACCGACTGCCACAAGAATGGGTTGCCTCGAGTTTCCTCCTCCCGGCTCCTCTATCTCGGCACGGCTCCCTTTAGACAGCTAGGATTTGGGGCCTGCCGACGGTTGTGTGGCTAGTGTTCAGTGTCACCGGGTAAAGACGATGCGCACCTCAATAAAATTGCGGCACTGTGACGGGGGCACAACTTCGAATCTCGCGACATGCCTAAACCCCCCGAACGGCCGAAAGCAAACCAACACACCCAATAATATGCACGGGACTTTGGCGAGAAGGCGATTCGTGGCAAAAGTTGGGCAGCGTAACGTATTGAAATCTACGTTGAATCGCAGTTTGGCGGGATGCAGCCGCGGCTTGCTACATTCTCCTCGCGTTCCCCTACACGCTTTTGAAGGTTCTGGGTCAACGGTTCCGTGGTTGGCCTTCAGGTTGGTGCCCAACCAGTCTCATTTCAGGCGGAGTACCCACCATGGCTTTCGGAGCTTCTGTGGATGCCGAATACATGCATTGTGGACCGCGGCATGAAAACGATCTGTACTTCAACAAAAACAAAACACCGCACTGTGATGAGAGCACGATTTCGAATCTTGCGGCATGTCCAAACCCCTCCGAACGGCCGACGACACCGAATAACATGCGCGGGACTTTGGCAAGAAGGCGATTTGCCGAACAACCTGGGCATCGCAACAACGTATTGGAATTCACATTGAACCGCGCTATCGCAAGCAACCTGTTTCTGCAAGGCAAGCAAGCGTGCACCTGTGCTGTTACTGTTTCGGCACTTGGCCTTTATTAGTCCTTTGACATTTGAGGGATGCGGCGCAAGTTTGGGGGCCTTGCTCTGTTTTGTTCTTTCAGTGCTTGTTTGCTCTAGTTTGCTTTTGACCTGTGGAAGAGGACCATTCAGGTGAAGGGGGTGCAGGGTTTAGTTCGGGCCCGCATACGTCCGTGTTTGGGGGGTTGAATTTCCGTGATATACAAAGACCCACCACCTTGGGCCATTCGGCTTGCTTTCAGAAACTTTCGGTCATCGATGGAGGGGTCAAGATGCTCCTCGGCCTCCGCCCCAAGCCTGAACCCAAAACCCTAATCAAAGCAATAAGCCGTGAACGGGCCATGAACCCCATGTCCACCCTGTTTTGTCGGAGATCCTTCTCTCGGAAAAACCAAAAAACACCAACAATCTTGGAAGGCCCGCTCGAAGATTTCTGGGTTCCTGCCATGCTCACGAGACTGTTTCAAGTTGAGGGTTTAGGGTTTAATCAACTTCAACTTCTTTGGGTTTAGGGTTTAGGGTCCATGACACATCCTGGATCATCCCCAGCCCTGACCCCTATAGCCTAAGTTTCAAAGCCTCAACCCTGTAAATTCAAAACCCTAAGCCCCAAAACCAAAGGTGTCTCCTGAAGTGGTCGAGAGGCGGTGCGCAGAAGGGCAGCTGGACCAGGTGTTCATGGCATTCGCCGCATTGTAAAGGTTGAAATCCACCGACTGCGAGAGGGCTAAGTTTATGACTTCCTAAGTACTGGCTCCCTGTTGGGGATATATTAAAAATTATCATTTTTAACCGTTATTGGGTTTTATGACAAAAATGCTAAAACTGTATCCAACAAGGATCCAGAGTAGGCTATCCGGAACCCATACAACCTACCTTTCTAGAGTTCCTTACTGTGACTTCCTCTTGCAAAGTAAATTCCTTGAGGTTGCGTGCCCTACTTGGGCTACTGCGGCTACTTTCCTAACCTACTGACCCCTAAACCTTAAACCCTAAACCCTAAACCTTAAACTCTAGACCCTGAACCTTGAACCCTAGACCCTAAACCCTAAACTCCTAAACCCTACTGACTCGATGCCGTGATCCCTGGAGCAAAGCCTGGCGGGCCCGAAACGGCCAAATTCTGTTCAGCCGAGCCGCTGCAAGGCCCCGAAGCCCGGAACCCTAAACCGGGTTTAGGGTTTAGGGTTTAGTGCTTAAGGTTTCTAAACGCTAAAACCTTACACCTTAGAGCCGAAGGCCCTAAACAAACAAGCCTAAAGCCCTAAACCCTAAACCCTAGAACCCTATAAAGCCTCAAACCCTAAGCCCGCACCCTCCACATCGTCCTCACCTTGAACTCGGAGCGCATCCGCAGGAATGCCAGCAGTCGGATGCAGTTCGTTTCACCTGGAAGCCAAACCCTCGGGGGTCGGACATGAAGGGCTTCGGATTAGGGCTTAGGGTTTAGGGGTTAGGCTTTAGGCTTTAGGCTTTAGGGTTCAGGGCTTAGGGCTCAGGGTTTAGGGTTTAGGATTTTGGTTTAGGGTTTTAGGGTGTAGGTCTAAGGTTAGAGAGGGGTCCTTAAGGGCGAGTCTACGCAAACGTGTAGGGCGCGTTGGGGTTTTAAGGCGCTCGTGATTCAGAACCCAAAGCCCGCACGCAAAAAAACGGCAACACCCATGGTGCTTTGGTGGTTTAGTCTTTGTGGCTTTTGCCGGACACGGAGGAAAGGCAGAGGGCCTTCATAGCCTGATGAGCCAGCGCGGGCCTGCAGAAACCCTAAAACCCCTAAAAGAGTCTATGGAGTTTTAGGGTAACCCCAAAATTCCATGACCCTACACCGTAATCACTAAGCCCCTACTAGCCCCCCCCCCCCC
>CAJNJA010026119.1:0-32274 GCA_905231915.1 Symbiodinium necroappetens | reverse complement strand
TGCGTGCGTGTGTGTGTGTGTGTCAGTGCGTGTGAGTGTAGGACTTTAGATGTTCGACAGGATTCAGGGCTTGCGGTCCAGAGTTTCATGTTCTTCCAGGATCTAGCATACAGGGATTGAGCTGTTAGCCTGTGATGGTCCAGACTAGAAAGCATTCTCCGAACCTTGCCCGCTAGACTGAGAAAGTAACCCTTGAACCAACCTGGAGGAACTATTGTTTCCCAAACAAAAAAAAGGAACATCCCAGTATAGTTGGGACATTGTCCTCGCTTTCGTTTGAATTGGTCGTTGTGTTTTGTTGGAGACCAGCCTTGAAGTCTTGACCTGCAACCTATCAATCAATTAAGTCCAGAGTCTCGGGCCCAACCCTCTTTAGGGTCTTTTGGGGCGCCAGGGTAACTTCTTAACTTCTAGACCCTGGAAGTGGTAACCGGCCACAGTCGCTCCTTTCTTCGTCTTTGGCCTTTGCAAGAGTGCTGGCTAGCCTGCGCCCGGGCACGCGCAAATGGCGCCATGGACGCCGAGGTGGGCCTGCCAAACCTGAGCCATAAACCCTAGCGTTTTGGGTTTTGGGCTTAGGAAGTTTCGACATGTTTGGACTTGAGAGATGAAAAAAAGGGCTAAACTACAGGGTATCCGGTTAGGGTTTAGGCTATCAGCCCAGCACCTCTAGCTGCTAGCTGCCGGCGGCAAAGAAAATAGAGCCTTTTTGAGTTCTGATAGTCTCCTAAAAGTCCTATATGTCCTAAACTTTAGGATATATAGGACTTGTAGGAGACTACCAGAACTTAGGTCCTAAACCCTTACGCACTAAACAAAATCTGCCTGATTTTAGCATCAGCCTGGCCCTCTAGCTGTGCGAACCATGAGGCTCAAACATCGGGGTGCGGTTGAGAAGGGATTCCACCAGAAGGGAACGCGGAGAAGTAGCAGGCCAACCATAAGACACGGCCATTTAGACAAAAAAGTCTAATCAACCCTTAACCTTAAACCCTAAACCCTAAACCACAAGCCGTGAGCGCTACACCCGACACCGAGACCTAAGCCAGGCGCAGGACGAAGATGGCCAGGACGAAGAGGAGAAGGCAGTGACCACAGGGAGGACTGCGGCGTGCTTATGTGAAGCTTGGGCTCCAACAGGGAGTGGGGTCTATTGTTGGGGCTGCAAAGGGTTTGAGGGTCTTAGTGGGCCTTCAATGTTTCTGGGGTTGCGGGTGTAAGCGTTTTGGTGAAGAAGGCTTGAGTGGGGGTGGAATTTGGCTTCCTGATGTTAGGTGAAACCGGGTGGCAAGGCGTTCTGTAGAGTGGAAGGTGGTGCACGACATGTAGAGTCTTCGCGCCTGCAACTTTGTCCGAAGCCGTGGACCTGAAGCCCTGATGCCCTGAACCGAGAGCCTCAAAGCCCGAAGCCCCAAGCTAAGCTATGTCTAGGTTATTTACCAGTTACTTTCCGCAGCCTTTCAAGAAGTCCCTTACCTAAAGCCACGCAGAGCCCCCGAAACGCCAGTTGCTGCGGAAGATGCACCTCTTCCAGTGCTGGTCCGTCCAGGAGCCGGGCATCTCAGTCAGGTTGGGACTCGAAGTGGGCGTTAAGGGTTCGGGCTGTAGGGTGTTTGAGATTTGGATTAGGGGCAGGGGACGGGGTTTGGGAGTTTCAGGGTTTAGAGTTTGGGTGTTTAAGGTTCGGAGCTTTAGAGTTTCACCCATGTAGGATCCAAGATGGAGGCTTACCATCAAGTTGGCAGAATCAGCGCTCACTGCCATGCACACGAACACAGTAGCGAGCATTCTCCGCTTGAAAAATGTAACTATAGACTCTTGTTGCGTAGTATAGCCGTACATAATGCAGCACATAATGCTGCCTGCATCCCTGCTAGTCGGATTGCAGCACTCCATTGTGTCATGCATGCAATTTTTGAAGACTAAGATGGAGACGGCTGTAGAAGACTGTCAGTGGAGTCATGCAGGAACACACTGCGGATAAGTTTAGGATTCAGGAAGATGCATCTAGATCTTGTTTGCAGGGTTACACCGCTGCACATGCGAGCATGCCAGTTGCAGAGTGCAACCAATGCACTTGTCTGTCTGACTACATGGGATAGACATGCGAAGCTCCAAAGCAACTTAGGCAAAATTGCATTAACAGGCTCAAAGGTAGTAGCCTGATATGCGAGTATTGAACGAAGAGCCTCCCAGATGACACTGGTGTTTGCACAAGCCGAAAGCAGAGACCCTGTGATTGCGAGGGCGGAAAAGGCGTCTTAAGTCACGGAAGAAGTCGTCACAGATGAACTCTTCACAGATATTGGAACCACGGAGACACAAAGGCGGCCATCCTCCGTCCTCGACGGAAGGCAGGTAGCCCGCGAGCCCTTGAACTTGCCCCCAACACGCCTCAGCCCAGACCCTGGGCCCCACACCCACCAAAGGCGCGAAACGAATTCCCAGCTCCTGCTGAGGTCCATTCGCAGGTTCTGGCCTTTTCTGAGCCTCCAAGAGGGTGCTCTTGGAATGGAAGGGTGCGCCTCTCAGCCTGAGGGCTGGTCTATTCTATGCCCATACAGGGTTTGAGGCTCCTGTTAGGCCTTGAACCCAGAACTTTCCGAGGCAAAACCCAGTTAGAAGCATGGTTTCCTCCGCAATGGGTTCCCGACACTTAAGCTCTGTGTGAACGCCTGTCTTTATAGACTCCCCGAAGCTGTGAACGGAAGAGTATGTATTTTTCTAGGTTGATGGAAGCTGCTTCAGGTATGTGGAGCTGAATCTTGCTTTGCAGAAAGCGCTGGCGGAGGCTGGTCGGATTCACTCCCCGGGTTGTTTTTGCGTTTGAAATTAAATTAGGGGTCCCTTGTGCGTGTCCTGGTATGAACGATTCGGGGTCCATGTTGGAGTTCCGTAGTTCCTCCAGTTTCGACCTTGGACAGAGCCGTCAATGCTGGCAAGGCTCTCATGGCAATATTAACGGTAACCAACTTCGAAGACTCTCAAGAATACGATGCCGGTGGAACAAGAACAAACCGGCCCACAGCAGCCGCGCGAAGTACAATGAGACTAAAAGTAAATGGCAAATTGTCCCTAGCAGCGGGGTTCTGAGCCCGAAATCCCAAAGCGTAAACCCCCGAGAGGACTTCCAGCTCGAACGAGCGGTGGATTCAGCAACTTGGCTCGACTTCGGTCGCAGGTCCCCTTGTTCTTGCAATATAAGGACTGCTGAAATAGTGGGACACTTATAAGTACGGAATTTCAGAATGCTCTCGGACTTCATCGCAGCTCTCCTGGCTTGGGCTCGAGTCTCCAGAAGCCGGACGAGGGATTTGGTAGGTGTGCCTGGAACATGTTCATTTGGTTTCTTCGGGGGAAATCTGACACCAAGAACGAAGTGTCTTTGCTGGGCCTTGCTGACAGGACCGTTGCCGTTAGGCCCTGTGAACATGAGTAGTTAGGAGTTTGAGAAGACCTTTGTTCTGGGCACCATCCCTAGAGATGAGAGAAGTTCGGTGGGTTTGGGTATAGGCGTCAGATCATTCAGAAACGTCGCTGCCGAGGCCATCGGCGACTGGAGCGAAGACATCCGCGAGGGTCAGGAGGTGGGCTGCTCCTGGCTATGCCACTATGTCTATGCCGACCATGACGATTATTGTCATGGTATTTTCATGCTCAATGTGATTGGTTTTGGTAATGGTTCTCTTTATTTTGTTGGCGATGGTTTCTGATGATAATTGAGGATGCCCGTCACTGGTTTGTAAGCGTTAAAGGGAACTCAGAACCGTCCAAGTGGCACCTGCAGTCCCAGGCATGCCATACCACGGAACTAGCGCCTATGATTTTGATGTCGTATGTTTGAATGTTTGCTTATGTGCTAGCCTTTTTTCGGTTGCTCTATGCCATGTCCCTGCACAAGGCTCGGCTGCATTCAGGCAATCGATCAGCCTCCTGGGCCCGAAGAGCCATGGAAACCCAAGGTTTTCAACTGCCGCAACCTGGCCAACTCGAGAGTTCCTACTGTTCTTGTGTCTACTGTTGCTACTTGTTACCAGGCAGACAAAGAGATATAGTCTTGCGTTTGCCATGGTACCCATGTTCACGACTCCTGCTTCCATGACCACTACTGACCACTACAATGATGTCTCGTTCACTCTTGTTGTCGACCGGAAACTCCGAGCCCCGAGCCCTATACTCGAAGACGCTGCAGCCTCTAAAGGCCATGGCGCAGGAGGACTTTACCATGTACCTTTTCGAGCTTTGCACGCTTTGGTGCGGCTGGAGCCTCGGGATTCAGGGGACAAACGTGTTTCAGGAGTTTCTTGGGGGTTTAGGATTTAAGGATCAAGCCGTAGGGGTTTAAGGGTTCGGGATCACCGGCTCAGGAGTTTGGTGCTCGGAGTTTAGGGGTCCATCAATCGGTTTAGCCATTCGGGGCTTCTCTGGGAGCTTCGCATGGGCATGAGCAACGGGAAGCTTGGGGATCAGGTGATGACAATCATGGGCTGACCAGGGGCCAGGGTCACATTCCAGGCGACGGCTGTCTGACAGTGCGGTTCTTGGCACGCTCTGTGGGATAAAGGTCTGATTCATGTGTAGGAATACTCCCGCCAAGACTCTGTATAGTTGTTGCTATCAACTAACCCATCAACAGAAGCTGCCTGAGCCATACGCACCGACGGCTGCAGTAATCTAGCACTCGAAATCATGCTGTTTCCTACAAAGATTGAAGGTTGTTTGGGGATCCTGGTCAAGACAGCGTCACGCAAGCACTAATATGTGCTGGAAGGAACCTCAGCAAGATGGGACCCCAAAGGAGCCTCTACTAGTAAATGCTTGCATGCGCCAGGGCCCAACGTCTCGCTGTCCGTGTACCTTCTCTTCCTTAGCTCCGTTGACCCGTCATGCTTGCATTGAAAACGATGCAAGCTGTGCTGATCTGGATCTCTGCGTGAACATAAACACCGGCAGTGATGGAAAGGAGCGAAGTTATCGCATCCTTTGCAATCGTCATTCCTATGCTGCGACTAGCAGCAGCTAATCAAGGCAATACCACTTGTTAGCTCGCAGGAACAGAGGTATGAGTCATGGCATCATTTGCAACCTTTTATCAATCCTTGTAGGGGTACTAGGACCATCATGATTAAGTTTGACTTGAGTTCTTTCCTACGGTGATGTTGGTGATGATGATGACGATGATTGTGATGCCGATGCTGACGCTGATGCTGATGATGCTATGCTTTACATTGTTGATCATGTCTGTCGTTCACCATACAGTATGTATGCCGCCGTTAACACGCTCGGCATGAAAGCTCGAATAGGCTTGGGTGCGGCAAGAAACGTAATACAAAGGATACTTGGAATTCCATGGCGGCTTCTGTCTGAAAAGTTCTTCTTGCGCAGCATGAAAAATCGATGCATGGGTTTTCTGTTCTTAGGATGTAAGGTCTATTGAAGCGTCCTAGCCTCACACTGACTCGATCATAGGCTCAGGGGATCAGGATGTAGTGTCTTGGGGTTAGGAGTTGGGAGCAGGATCTCAGAACCCGATAGCCTGTTTAGGACTCAGGTTTTAGGTTCGACGTTTAGGGAGTTTAGGGCAGTCTTCCACCATCAGTGGGCCTGGGCCAGAGAAGAACCCCGCGGCTGCATTTTATGTTTCTGCTTTGAAGATCACGAAGACCCGGCCCGACAGTCATGGAGATGTACGGCGCTTGATCTTCGGTTTTTCATCTCAGATGGCGTGAATGATGTTTTGAGTGGAGCATGGATCAAAAGAACCAGTTCTGAATTCTCTCGCGACGGTACGTTACATTCTGTGGACGTTGATCAGTGTCTTTCGTTGCCAGGTCTTCATCGCTGTTACGGACGCCCGCGGTGCTTACACCCTGGGTCTCCGGAAGTTGGAGGAGCTTTGGGTTTATAGGGGGCTTATAGCTAGGTGATTCAGTGGTACACGGGTGCCTTTTGGTTCTTGTACTCTTATTAAGTTCATCTTTTTGTGGTTCATGTTCCCTTTCTCGATTCTGAGGCTCCTAGGGTTCAGGGCTGTTAGGAATTGGGGTTGCAAGACCTAAGTTTTGGTGTTTTCAGCCCATGGTGCGATATTTACCCGCCGGTGTGAACCAGTCTTTTTTGGGGCGGAAAAGCATCGCATGTACGTGTCACATTCATGGTGCGTCGAGGACAGTTCTTTGCATCACCAATATTCAGTGCAACCCAGGCCCATCTCCTAAACCCTACGCAGGCAAGCTGAACGGGCTCCACATTGAAATCCCGCCTTTCAGCAGTATCCAGATGTTAAGCCCAAAAAAACCCTTCACTAAAGACCTGATTATATAATCTTACAAGAGCTAGAAGAAGTCCTCATAAAGAGATGTGTGTGTGTGTATATATATATATGTTTACACCCTCTACTGAATTTCGTTTCAGGCTTCTTCCTCGGCTTGATGTGCTAAGAAGCGCTGCGCCTCGTTTGTCCGTACCTCCTCGACCTCTGTTTAGCTCCTAGGTTTGGCACCAAGTTGTCTGTGGTAACGACTATAGGTGCCTGATCAGGTCGATATAGGGAATGAGCCGTTTGTTATTAAGGCTGCATGTTTCGAGCTGTTGAAGCGGAGCACCAAAGCCAAAACCCATGGTCCAAGAGAAAGCCACCCCATGTCCCGAAACCACAAGAGATCCTGAGGACGTTCAGAGACTACCACAGTCCTTCTTCGAACTCTTGTCCCTTCAAGGCGCTGATTCAAGCTTTTTGTGGAAGAGCTGCTGCTTCGATTGCCGCCAGCATTGATACTGCTGCCGTTGCTGCTGCTGTTGCTGCCACTGCTGCTGCTATGAACTACGTACTACCGGTGCTACTTACCACAGCTACTACTGCCTGTGATGGCAGTACCACGACGCGCTCCCCAATCCCGATGAGCCACAGAGGGCAGTGTAGGCTTGCAACATGACAAAGCATGCGAAGTTTATTATGATAGATAACATGATGATGGTTGTGATAGAATGATACGATCATGATTCACATGGTGCGATATCGCGAAGAAGCTTAGATGAATGTTGTCATGTTGCTGAAGGTGGTTCTGACGAAGAAGATGATGATGAGCCCGAAAACCTCAGACCTTCAACCCTATAGGTTCTTTCGCCCTGACTTCTTCGACGATGAAGCTCTCAACTCCTAAACCCTACAACTTTGAGCCCCACAGGCTGGTCCAGCCCCCCAACAGAGAAGTCAGAGGCGGGTCGGTTCGTGCTTGAAGGGGATGTCCGGCGAATCAAGCATGAAGGCCTACATTCGGTTTTGCTCAGG
This sequence comes from Symbiodinium necroappetens, assembly GCA_905231915.1. Classification (NCBI taxonomy): domain Eukaryota; class Dinophyceae; order Suessiales; family Symbiodiniaceae; genus Symbiodinium; species Symbiodinium necroappetens. Next base: position 24,983 of record CAJNJA010026119.1, on the reverse strand, counting down.
GTCTTAGGGTCTAGGATATTAGGGTCGAAAGTCGTTGTCTTGGGGTTGCGGGTTTAGTGTCTTTGGGTTCGGGCGGCATTGGCTGGGGCTGGTTGCTGTGAAGGGCCCGTCGGTCTTGCTTTCCGAGATGTGTGTCTGCTTACCCTCGTGGGCGAAGGCCTAGGAAGTCTGGCCCCAACTACAAGAGCTAGGCAAGGGCCACTAGACGGTCCATTGCGATACCTTCTCCGCTAGCCACGCATTATGTTCGGGTCGTAGGCTTTAGAGGCTCTAGGTTTAGGGTTATATAGGAGTGGCGCATAAAGAAGCCGTAAAAATTAGAGCAACATGCTCTTATTGGCCCATGGTTTGAGAAGCGAGGACCCACTGGCCAGTTGGCTCCGCTGCAACGTGACGCAGGAAGTGCAGCAGGCGGGCGATGCCTCCTGAGCCCAACCCGAACCCTGCAGAACCCCAAGACCCTAAACCCTAAACCCTATATAAATTATATATACCCTAAACCCTAAAACGGTTAAAAAGGCCCTCAACAAAAGAACCTAAGCCGTTACTCCGGGTTTTGGCGGCTGCAGGTAGCCCCTAACCCCGGAATCCTGGGCCTTCAACCCGGCTGAAGGACGAGACGAAAATATCTCTATATGCCCTAAATAACGATACCTGGGGGTGGCTTGCTATGGGGCCTGTGTCATCATTGTACCCAGTTGCCGCAATCAAGGTCCCAATCAGTATGATTTCGGGTTGTTTTTGTCGGAGTCCATGACTTTCTACCAGTTACATCATCACATCACCAAAAACTCGCACCTCTCAGCCCTCAAGCCCCAACCCTTAAACTCCCGAAGAGCTTTTCTGCCCTAAACACAAGCACCATGCAGACCCTCGCTATAACCCCTATAAAACCCTAAATCCAGCCTGAATCCGAATGGCCTTTCCACCCTCAGCACAACCAGAAGCCCCAAAGCTTTCTGCACACAATGCATGTACAACTTGGATTGAAAGGGTTTCGGGTTTGGTGGGCCGGGCTCAGGGCCTAGGGCTATGGACAGGACCGGGACAGACAATGGTATGTTGCAATATATAACCGGTTTCATGCATGGTTCCGTTCAAGGGATCTATGCCAGGAAAGACATAGGTGCTTCGGACTCCAATTTCGGAGCTGCTACCTCACTTGTGATCAGACCCCGCCCATAGAGTGCGGAACCTGGGAAGAGCAAAAGGCGACCCCTGACAAAAATGCTGGACCTTAAGCCCGAAGACGCAAAAACCTAACGCCCTCTGCGATCAGCTTGCAAATCCCAAAACAAACGAAACCCTGCAGATCCTGAACTCAAGACTCCCTAGAGCCCTGAGCCACGGGAAGATATCAGTGGTAGGATCTTTTCAGATAAGACTTTGACGAGGGTAGAGGGTTCAGCAGGGTTTAAGGTTTGTTAACGCGTGGTGGGTTTGGGGGTTCAGGGTTTTTTGGTTTTGCAACCCGGCAGCCAAATCTTTGCGAGGCCACTGTGGACCACGTGCAGAAGCAGGCGAGGGAATCCATGAGATCTGTTTTGGGGTTTAGGGTTTAGGGTTTAGGATCCAATCAATGGTTTTCAGCTTCTGCAGCCCAACCTTGCAATGAAAAAGAGTGTGTGGGGACCTCTAGGCCTAGCGAGCCCCCCGAAAGGTCTTCCAGCTGACCCACGATGCAAGATCCGTCTTCCTTTTCGGGAACGAGGCAGGGAGGGAGTTGGGCATTGTGTTGTTGTCCTGGTGATTGGGTCCTTTATTGGCTGTGGGTTAAGCTTGGCCCCTAATCCCTACTTCTTCGCACTTGCAAGGTTGAGCCCGTGAGGACAGGATGTGCACATGCAGAACATGGCTGCAGGGTCACTTGAAGCTTGAAGCCGAAAGAAAGATCTCTGCCGTCGAGCCGGAATTCAGAGCTGTAAGTCAAGGGATATGGTCTTTGGGGGCTTGCTGAAGCTCATGAACTCACCGTCTTACCTGTTCCGCTTGGAGTTGCAGTGTGCAGCTCCTGGGTCCTGCAGAGCCGTAGTCTGCAAACAAGCAGATCCGAAGGAGCCCTGTTTCGCGGTTACTTCTTCAATGCAGCTTGTGACTTATCACCCATTCTGCGGCCTATTTGCAGTAGGCGGTTTCTGGAAGTCTCCGCCGAAGCCTTGGATGGTTTGAGACCCTAAAGAAAAACCCTGGTCCTGAAATTCAGATCCCTAAATCCCAAACCCCAAAGCCTGCAATAGAAGCCTGGCGGGGCTCCTTCATGGATAATGTCTTGGGGGGTATATTCATAGTATAATTATAATAAGGAGCTCCCAAAATTTTATTGGTTATTGTAAGGAGCTCCCAAACTTGTATTGGTAATTATTTAAGGCTCCAAAGCCTAGACAAGGCCAATCCTCCCGGTATTGAGCTGCTGGACCTCGTGAAAACGTCGACCAGCAAACTAGCGAAGGCTCCCGCCGAGTGGTGTCGAAATTGACGAGGGCTAAGATTGTAGAGCTGTAACGGCTTCAGGAGTTCAGGCTTGTTATATATAGGGCCTTGTAGGGTTAAAGGTTGGAGCTTCTTGGTTGGGGGATAGGGTCTTGGAGTTGAGGGCTTCGTTGTTAGCTTCGATGTTTGAGGGGGCTTTAGTATAACTATTCTTATCATAATAATAATGTTAATTATAGAACTTCGAGCCGCTGATGCTACGATGGCACTGTGACTAATATAGGGGCCGAAATACAATTACCTACACTATTTTGGGTTTAGGGTTTAGGGGTTCCTTATTATAAATATCGTATAGTATTTTCGGTCCGATTGCCAGGTCGCACAAACAGACGTCTCGGCTCTGCCAGTGCTTGCCTCTCAGGAAGAAAAGGGGGGGTTGGGTACTTACTACTGTTAACTGTTGATGATATAAATCCTGCATTACCTTAAGGACCCTAAACTATGGGAATCATGGTGCATTCCTTCATTATGGGTAATGCAGGATTTCTATCATCAACCGTAATTCGGGGTGTTGAAGCCGCTATACACAGCGCCCCTTTGTCGGGGCTGCTTTTAAACTTGTACCCCTGCTCGAATCATGAAGTAAGATGCCGGAAACCCTAAACCCTGTAAGCCCCATGCCATAATTTTTGCCCTAAATCCTATAAACCCCGAACCTTATATTACGAACCCTCAACTCCAATCCCTAAACCCCAAACCCTGAGCCGATCACCAACACGACTTCACATACTACTTCTCCAAGGCCCCAGGCGAACCGGAGTCGACCGAAGGTGGAGGTGTCTCCACCGCAGGCCCATGCCTCGTGGGCTAGGCGATTTGGGGGTGTTTTGGGCTGTGGGTTTCGGGATTTCAGTCTTTCAAAGAATGGCACTTGCCGATGCTCCGAGATTTACGGATTTACAAGTTGACAGGGTTTCAGGGTTTGGGTTTAGGGTTTAGGGTTTTAGGGATTTCACGGATAGTTATGGGACTCGTCCACGCGAAGCCTCGCCCATGCCAAAAGCCCAAACGGCCGACAGGGGTCTTGGGTCACAAGGAGCTCCGTAATCAGTAACCCGTCGATCTACAGAGTAGTACGCAGCTCCCCCCCCCCCCACACAGCCATAGTTGTTTTAGGAAACCCTGAACATCCTCAACCCCGATGTCCGAAATCCTGGAGCCTACACCCCAAATGCTGCAGGCCATCGGCACGCTAGCAGTGCCGAAGCACAGTCGCTGGAGGCTCAGAGTCTCTGGCAAGTGAGGCCCAGGTCTTACTCAGAGCGCTGAGGGTAGTGCGCCCATCTCATTCCCTTTGTACCCTCATTGAGGTGTCGCTGTGCAGCGCCCGTCTGCTGGCGTAGTTTGTGGGAGGAGTCTCAGATTTCCATGGCGAATTACAAAGATGATTTCTAGCAGAAGAATCCACACCCAAGCCCTTCGAGTTCAGGAGCGTAGGCCTGGGATTCAGGATTCAGGCTCTGGGGCCTAGAGGGTTAGGGTTTCTGTTCTCAGCCGGCTCTGAGCGTTTATGATAAAATTTAGGGCTTTTTTCAGGGCTTCGGCTCAAAGTTGCTGGGATATCGGAGACCAAGCCGGAACCTGCACTGAACGAGACTGCCAGTGAAACCCGTAGCTACACGGCTGTACATTTTGGCATCCTCATTCAAGGTTTGCCCGCTTCGATCTCCAGGACCACGACCTGGACTCCCTCTGATTGAACCTGAAGTCGAAGCCCTAAAAGTTTAGGGTTTAGGGGCGTAGGGGTTTCGGGGCTTAGGGTTTAGGCCTTTAAGCGCCCAAGCCCGGATCGGTAAGTCCTGCGGCCTCAGAACAGACCCTGCCATCCTGCAGCCTCCTGAGTTGTCATGCCGATGTGAACTATTCAGGATGCACCCCAGCTTCATCTCTCGAAGCCAAAAGCCCTGATTCGTAGAGCGACTGCACCCTGAGCCACGAAAACCTAGAGCACGAAACTGAAGCCAGGGCCGTGCAAGATGTGCCAAAGCATGACCTTCCGAAGGCGGGAGAACAAACCGAGGGGGGAAGGGGATAAAGAGGGAGGGTAGGGTTTTGCCGGGGTTTAGGGGTTTAGGATTTTTGTCGGGCAGTTCAATTTCAAAGTTTAAGGATTAGGGGTTCAGAGTCTGTGGTCTATTTTGTGAGAAGATCGGTTCCCGCCGAGGTGTTGTCCTGGCAGTCGGACTATGCCCTCGATATCTGCCTAGCCTGATTTGTCAGCGGTGTCTGTGAGTGTTCATCCTCATAAGCCCAGTCCCGAACCCCGAAAGCTGAAGATCTCTTTTATCTGCTTGAAAACATCTGAAGAGCGAAGTGATCCTAATGCAACTGAAGATGAGGGCCAGGACCGGCCAGGACATGGCTGCTTCATGTTGAAGACGAAGTGCGTGCTTTCCCTCCGAATGCGATCATTTGTTCCATGGCCGCCTACTTTTCGAGGAACAGAGGCTGGCCTGGAGAAGGTCTGCTTTGAATTGTCTCAAGCAGCACTCAATCACTCTGAGTGGAAAGGCTGAGCTGCAACCCCACCCAAACTCAGAGCCCGCAATCCCACAAGCACCCCAGACCTTAATGTACCCCCCCCCCCCCTCATCAAGAAGCGCCAACAGGAGAGCTGTAAGCCGACAATCAAACCAAATCCGTAAACCCCTTAATCACGAAAATTGCATCTAAAAGCCTTAGTCGATGCCCACAGCACTGAAAGCTGTGTCTGCAAGGCATTCCGTCATTGCAAGTGCAACGACAGCCCAAAAGCTAAACCCGCAAGTTTAATCTGGGCACATCCAAGTATTTAGCCGCGAGGCTCTTCCACCCCTGGGAAGGGTCTACGATACGCAGCTGGTCCAGTATCAGGCGAGGGCTGTCCTGGGTTCATGTGCTTAGGGCTTGGGGCTTAGGGTTGAAAGTATGGGGCTTGGAGAACTTGGTTTTAGCTACAGTACTCTTAGACCACTAGAAAAGACACGTGTTTCGAATATTACGCTTTAAATTTCTTTTTTGTGGCAATTGGGCAGGTGTCTCGGCACTTCGCAGCGGCAGTCCTCAATGAAGCCGATGGTGTCTTTGAGTTTTGTTTGCGAACATGCCCTAAACCCTATATCCTACTAATTCTTTATTTTTTTTCTCTCTCTCTCTCTGTCTCTGTTGGACCCCCTAAAAAGGGACCCCCCCCAAAAAGAGAAAACTACCCCAAGTAGACCCCTCCAGAACTCAGAGTCGCCCCAGGGTCGAGGCCTTGGGTTGGCCGGGCAGTCCGCGGTGATGGCCCGAGGGCCCAAAAAGCTTAGGGTCCTTCTGGTCTCTTTAAGGTTTCCTTATAAAGGGGTCATAGGGTTTTTTGAGGATTGGGGTCGAAGGATTTTTTTGGATATTGGGGCTTCGGATTGGGAGTTTAGGGCTTCGGGCTTCGAGTTTGAGGTCCAACCGGGTCGAAGACTTTCCGCTCTAGAGTTGGTTAGTCGGCTTTGGTGCTTAGATGCTAAGAGGGTTTCGTGCCCATGGCTGGAGTGTTTAGGGTTCAAAGGCTTGGAATCGTTCTGCTGTATCGTGGCCGGCGCCGGCAAAGTCTGCAGCCGCCGAGATTCGAAACGCCACCTCCAAGCAGCACTTCCACGTGATGATGCTGCGTTGGATGTGCCCCGNNCCCCCCCCCCCCCCCTCCAACAAAAAGCAGAAGCGCGAGCTGCTTTGAATCCTAGCCCCAGGACCCTACACCCCAACCCCCAAAAGCTGAGCCATAGAACCTTAAACCCCTAAACCCTAAACCCTGAACCCCATGCCCCGAAAAGCACTCTTCTCAGGCAGTGCGGAAGAATGTGCGGAGCATCATCACGGCCAGTAGTCTGGCCAGCAACACGGAAGGGCTCGGTGCCACAGAAGGCAAGGGGGGAATTTCGCTCTGAAATGCATGAAATCACAGTAGGGTTCAAGCTCAGGGTGTCTAGTTAGGCCCAGTACTACGACATACGGGAAGTTGGACTCTAGACTTGTGGGAATTCGAGGCTGAGGGTTTCGGTTGTAGTCTCAACTTCGAGTTTCGGGCGAGGGCAGTTCCGGTCAAGGGCAAAGCCCTGGAATTGTTTCTTTTATCTCGCGGTCGCTAAGCGAAGGGCGGGCAGGGGCGAGGGGAGGGCCGGCTGGGTTTAGGGTTTTGAGGGTATAATTTTTGTCTTAGTGCTGAGGGTGTTTCGGTGTTCAGCGTTGTTTAGGGTTCAACTCTTCAGAGGGGTTTTCGGTTGTTTAGGGCTCTTTAGGGTTCTGCCTTCCTTTTTGAAGGGGCGGGCAGGATATTGAGTTCTGCTTCAGGTTTCTATTTGTTCAGACCCATGTATTCGATTCAGTTAAGCTTCCATCCCAAGCAGTAGCCTGATAGGCAAGTACATTCCAAGATTCGTCCTGATCAAGCTGCTGTCCTGTCCCGCGATTCAGAACAGCGGAAATCGCAGTAGCTGCAAACCTTTCATGGGCCCGACAAAACCTGAAACCTGCCTGCTTTAATGTTCCCATCAATTTAGAGGCCGTAACACAAACAAGGTAGGTTCCTTAGACTTCTAGAAACCCTCACGGGAACCATTTAGGGAACCCTACCTACACCCTGAACCGCCCTGAAGAGGCTTCCAGTAGCAGTCCTGACAGGAACAGAGAAGACCTAAGCCTCTATCCGCTTGTGACGGTTTACGGGTCAGGGTGATCTTGCTTGCGTCAGGGAGCTACTACAACCGCCTACACGACCGGATCCGGGCGCACCACCCAGCAACTTTGGAGCCTTTTGGTGCATTCTACACGGGATGACTGGCGTACTGCAGCATCTAGATTCTAGATGTGGGTTTCCCATGTTGCACAGTTTTCCGGCATAGCTGCCGTGAGCAGCCGCTCTGGCTTAGATCTTCGCTGATCCCGAACCTTGTAAATTCAACCAGCTGTGAGGCATCAGAGCTTGCTTCCCTCAGCCCATCCGGCGCTACAACCCTTCTTGATTTCACCCGCCTGCTTCTCTGTTGCAAACCATTGTAGATCCTGTTGCGTACGTCGTGGAGCTGATGTAGTAGGTCCTTTTCAAACATGAGTTTATATCCCACAAAGCCACAGTGTGGAGGATCTGCGTGCACTTCCAGCAGATTCGCAGAAAGTGCAGGTTTCGGGTAGGGTCTTCAGCTCATGTTGCGCAGCGGACCCTAATGTAGTACCCCTAAATAGTAGGATCCTCATTACAAGGACCCCAAAATAAGGTACCCCTAATGTTCGGAAAGTCCCACTGGGTTTGCACAGCCGAAGAAGATGCTGGCTGGCAGGGCTCCCAATCATCTGTGGATGGCGTCTCGGGCTTCCAAACGCCTGCGTCTCAGTGGCTTAGTATAGTATGTATGTATATATATATATAGTATATTGTATATAGTATATAGTATATAGTATATAGGGGGCCTTATTCGGCCTCAATCGCTAGACTAGGGTATATTTTGCTGTGTTTAGGGTTTACGAACACCAAGGCGTAGTATTTCGCATTGTCCAAGCTTCCGTATTACAGCTCTACGTAATTGCTGTCTATCAGGATATACTGAGTTTGGAAAGACGAGTTCAAGCCAGCATACAGTTCATCCGTATAGGCATCGATAAATCTGTGCACGCACAAGCGCTTGCAAACAAATACGAACGTTCATGTACGCATGTGTGTGCGATTGTGTGCATATGGTTGCATGTGCTGGATGTCTAAAGCGGCGCGCCGTAGCCCTCTCTCTCTCTCTCTCGTTCTTTGTTTGTTGCTTTGTTTGTTGGCTGTCTGTCTGACTGGCTCTGTGCATGTGCGCTTATCCATGCACGCGTATGCATGCACACATTCTGCAAATAGAGCGCACTGGCATGTAAGCAAGAATTCCGTCAGGTGTCATATGTTTGGTGAGATACTATGCTTAAGCAGTTGCATGAGTTCATGCTGTCATGTGCATTTTAGCCTGCAGCATCTTCGCAGAGCAGGTTCTTTGCATAGACCCTGGGCCTCAAGCCTTGATTTTGGAGCGCTTGAACCAAGCCGTCTCGATTGCTGCAAGGTCGGTGTCTGGCGAAGTCAGCACAGCGCTGAGTCCGAGATCACCTTGCGGGATAGAGCGAGTATACACTCATCTAGGCCTGCGCCCAAACCCCTGTCTGGATCCTTGAATTTAGTGATCGGGCCAAGGAGCTGTGAGGGCCCGACCTGATGTGGGAGGGAATTGCGGTGTGAGACTTTCTTGGGTTTAGGGTTGTGGGTTTGGGTATCGAGGCTACCGAGGTTTGACATTTCATTCAGAGGCTGGAGCTTTTGACTGCAAGGTTTGGAAACGGGCTTTATGTACATAGGTTATTGGGCCCTGAACGTTCAATCATGAACCCAACATCCCTTCGCCAAACCACTTTCAAAGGTGTCCCAGTCAGATGCTCAAAACCCTAGACCCCTTTAGCAAAGAACACTAACACCTTTATCTCCTGGTTTCCTCAGCCTTGTATCCTAAGTCCTAAGCCTCCATGTAACCCTATAAACCCTATAAACCCTAAACCCTAAACTGAAGCCCCCCCAAGCGTAGCTGCGCTCTGGTGGGAAGGCCAGGAAACGCCGGATCTTGGCGTGCAGGATTCGGTGTCACCGAAGCCAGGCAGAGGCCGGTGGAGTAGACCCTGCCTTCAATAGGGTTTTGGGCTACACTAAACTATGGTTATCCCATAATAAGTATAGGTAATTATTAAGAAGCAGTCTAAACGGGTTCCATAGAGGGTGTAAGCGGTTCCTAAGACTTATAGATTGTGACAGTTCTTGATAAGGGCCTTAGGTTACGAAATGGATTCTGCCCAGATTTCAGGGTCAACGTTCCTAAACCCTGAAGCTTCAAGCCGAAACGCTATACCAAAGAAGCCTAAACCCTACAGACCCTAAAGCCTAGACCCTGGACCCTAACCCCACAGACTATATCCGAAACCTGAACCCAGCCCGAAACCCCAGGCGCTACAGCTTTGAAAGGATTTTCGGGAACCTGTGGGCAAAAGGAAATATGAGCCTTTAAACTGGGTTCTTGTTAGGTGATTTTATTTAAGTTGAAATAATGGAGATCTGTATATAATATGGTTTCCTTATTATGGCAACTTAAACTAAATCCCTTAACAGGAACCCAGTAAAAGGCTCACCTCCCGGTAGCGCCGGAGCTTCGGCGGTGCGCTTTTACACCCCGCCGCCGGAGGAGGAGGCAGGTCCCTCCGGGGTTTGGGGATTTGGGGCTCATGGGGTCAAGATGGGTTCCTCTACGGGTTCTGTAGGGTTTTAGGGTTTATGGTAAGCTTCAGGACTTATAGGGTTTGGGATATAGGGTATTCGGTTTCGTGGATTTTTTGTCCGGGGTGTTCAGGGTTGAGTTAGTTTTGTTTGACAGGGGTGAGGTGTGAGGGCATGGACGCTGGTTTCGGGGCTTGGGGATTAGGCTTTTGCTTTTTCCACGAAAGGAGTCCTTGTAGTAGTTTAGACTGACTCCAGCCCATTACTTAGAATAGACCAGACGATGTTCTACCATCTTCCTTTGCCATAGCGCATATGACTACTACAGCTTGCTCTCACCCTTGCTCTCTCTCTCTCTCTGCCTCTGTCTCCTCGCCGTCTTGGCATACCTCTAAAACCACAGCCCTTACCCGAAAAGAGCCAACCTTCAACGCCCTAACCCTCTAAACCCTCCCCCACACCCCAAACGCTTTGAAGCCCTAAAGTTAACAAGGCGACTACAACGACCGTGCCGGCGTTGGAAGCTCCTCCCCACACTCCTCTGGCCGAGGAGCAGGAGGCATGAATGCACCGTTTTTGCTCCGGGATACTCCGGGTTTTAGGGGCGAAAAGCTTTACAATTGGAGCATAAAGCACGCATATTACACCCTCGGAGCTCCAATGGAGCTCGGAACTTACGATTCTGGTGGATTGAAATGGGATGGGTGGGTGATGTTGGATCCGTTAAGGATAAAAGATGACTCCAACGACTGGCACGAATCGTAAGCTTGTTGCGGAAGTCTTAGGTTGTACTAGGGTTTGGGAATCGTGGTTGGGCTCACCAATGCGCTGCACAGGTGGTTCTTGTTTAAAGGAGGGCTGACGCAGAAGACATCGCGGCCGCCTGCGGCTCATGGGTCGTATCCACATGTTAACGCTTTGCAGCCGCTGGTTGGGTCGCAGAGGTTCTCCCTGTGATGTGTGTCCTCTCAACGAAAGGATTCTTGGTTTTGTTATTCAAAGGCTGGCGGACAGCAATAGCCTCGTACTACTGTCGGATTCCGATGAGCTATGACGAGCAGGTGCAGTACAACTGAAGCCAAACACGTGAATTCGTTTATTCGGTACACTTGCCTTAGGCACCTACGGTCGGCAAGAGTCATCGACACGAGCCAGGTCAAGAGAAGTAGGTTGCATCAAGTTGGTCGCCAGAGATTCGAAAACCCTTCAGACCCTAAACACCCCTCACCATTAAACCCTAAACCCCTAAGGGGTTGACCAATAAACCCCACATACCCTGAACCATTCAGCTAACCGTTAAACTGTAAGCGAACAGGCGTTGGCCACCTTCTTCGATGGCACATTCCTTCCGCACTGCAGCTGAAATAGTAGGGTCTTGGCCGTCCTTCAGCAAGAGGGTTTAAGGTCCAGGGTTTGGGAGTCTTTTAGTGAAGTGTTTGCGCATCAGTAGGGTACAAAGCGGGTGCAAATCCTTCAGATTTGCAAAACAGCAGCGTGGCCTTGGGTGCAAAGATGAAGGGTTTAGGATTTAAAATTTAAGGTTTTGGGGCTTGGCGGTTGAGGGTTTAGAGTTGGGGCTTCGGTAGCTGCTAAACAGGGCTCCCAGATGTTGCTGCTCTCTTTGCCAAGCCACAAAAGCTTCCCGGTATAGAGCTTGAGATGTCGGTTTATGTCGGGTTTCGAGTTCCACTAAGACGAAAAGCTGCAAAGCGTGGTTTCTCGGTTCTTGTTTCTGGGGATGATAGCTACGTACTCCCTACTGGTACCATCAAAACAGGAATGACGATTTGATGATTGAACGTGTTCAGCAACGAGGTATACTTTTGCGAACACAGAGCTCGACTCAGCACACCCTAATTGTAGACTCTTCCTAGTTGCAAGACAAGGGACTGCTACAGCTGAGAAGAAGCCACCACTGAGGTCGTATTCGATGCCGACACGGCCCCCAGAGGTTTACCGAAAGCAGGTGGCCGAGTCCCGGATGTAGCCCTTTTAGCCACTGCCCCTAATTAACTCCAATAGATTCCCTGTAGAATACATCCTTGCCCGCCCCACCCTGCAAGAGGGTTCTTTTCAAAATCAACAGTCCGCAGAATAAGTGAACTTCACTTCTAAACCTCAGCAGTCAGACGCTTGGAATTCTCAAATATCCTCAACCCCCCAAGCGTGAGGCCCGTTAGGCCCTACACTCTAAAAGCCCTAACACTCATCCTAAACCTCCAGCCGCTAACCTTAGTCAAGACAGAGCCTTGTGCTGGGCCTCTGCTTTAACACGCCGCACCTGCAGTCTCTATTCTATTTCCGTTATATGATTTAGCCAGCTTCATATCTAGTAATCATGCACCGGCGTGGCAAGGCTTTCATGAGAATCCCTTCTGAGCAGAAGGTTGCGGTTTCATGTTACAGAGCTCTGAAATGTAGAGGGTTCTATGCCACCGGTTGGGAATTCGGGATATGACATCAATGAACATTTAAATCTGCATGCGGGCGGAAGGGACTCCAGCTCCGAGATAAACCGCCGATTCCGGGCTAAAAGCATCGGCTGCATGTACTGCCTCTGCTGCTGCTGCTGATGATTGTGATGGTTGTAGTGGCGATGATGGTGATGGTCTCATCTTGTGTGACTGTGCAACTGCAATTAATCTCATCTTCCGGCTTTGGGCGGCGGTTGCCGCTATTGGCTTCAACAACGCGAGGTCCCTGAACCAACCCACCCACCCACCCCGCGCAAACCAAACCCCAAGCCAAACCCCAAACCAAACCAAGCCAACCCACCGACCGACCAACCAACCAACCAACCAACAAACCAACCAACCAATCAACCAACCAACCAACGAACCAACACTAACACCTCAGCCACCTCCCGGAAGGTGGAGCCTTTGATGAAGGGCAAGCCGTCATCCATGATTTTCGAAGCTCAGAAGTGGCAGGTCATGGCAATTACGGCTTGAGTTTGGGACCTACGTTCAGCGTTGAGAGCCATAGGCGGCTGTGGGGCTTAAAGTGCTGCCTGGAGGTATATCTAGGCCATAAGCCACACAGCCTAAGCACCCTAGGCTCCAGGCCCTGTAAGCCACATGAAGCCCTAAAGCCAAGGCAGGGGATGTTTCGTCTGATTCCTCAGGTCCCTTAAACCATACGGGTCTAGGCTTTAGAGAGGGTGGGGCTTTATCCAGGTTCAGGGTTCAGAGTCTGGCAGTTTGGGGTTGTAGAGCTCGGAGTTTTCAATCCTTGTTGGCTGACATTGGGAGAACCGTGGATTTAAAGCTTTGAGCGCATGGAGGGGAGGGAGGCTTCTTGTAACATAGGCCTGTGAATAACTCGTAATCAAACACACTGACCGCTATAGGCTATAGCATAGTGTGTTATGGTCATTCATATACTAGTTATTAAGCGATTAAGGAGCCGGTGTTGACTGGCTTACATGATATCTGCGTCTCTGTGCATGGTTATGGTATCTACGGTTGCTTTGAGTGTGCACGGGGTGTTGCTAAACAATCAGTGAGTAGTGTGTCCTTGGCATGTGGAGCACTCTGAGGCGCAGTAATCCTTATTAACATTAACAGTGCAGCTGCTTTTTTGCTCCCGAACACTGGCATTGTGGAGTCTTCTAGTGATGCAGACACTTACACCTTTGGAAATGCTCATTTTGCCAATCAGGCTTTGCAGGTCGATGCAGCATCTTACCTTCCATTCTTGAAGGCTCTGATCGTCTGCCCCTCATCAACTTCGCTAAGCTCCGTCACGCTTCAGCTTCCACAGGCGGCGCATCAGCTGCTAAATCCGCCCTTTGATCGGGTCTTGCGGAAGCTGCCGCCGAATGTGCCAGACTCGGAGCTGGAGATGAAGCTGAGAGCAGATGGGTAGTGTAGTTCACCCTTGTTGGCCTCCTTTTGAAGGGACCCTAAGGCCCCAAAGTTACTGAACGACCCACAATCCTCCAATCATACATCCAGTACCCCATTCTTGAATTCCTCGGTCGCGCTTCTAACTGGAGCTGCAAGATGCCACCACAGAGATGGAAGCCACTCGAAGTACGGAAGGCGACAGCTGAGACTTGAATGACGAGGTCAGCAAGGTAAGGCTGGGGCCTGCATGTCTGAGTTCGAGGATGGCCCACAAGCCTAAGCTATCAGACCCTGAACCTCAGCCAGCTGCAACTTGTGGGGCATCCAAGTAGTGAGGGCTTAGGGAACTTTGATGAACAGCAAAAGATGAAATACCTCAACACACCATCCTAGCTGGCAAAGTCTGTAGCCTCTATATGCGATGGGCTGTAGTACGAGGTGGACTGCTTTAACTCCCCCCGCGAACTTCACGCCATGAGGATCTAAATCCAAAATCCCTAACCCCGGACCTAAATTCTAAATCCTTGACCACCGCCTTTGTAAGAGCCAAAGTACACCCTTGCAAACCACATCCCCTACAAGAGACCCTTCTAAGAATATTTGCAAGAGCCCCTATACCCTTTTAAGGAACCCTGATACGAAACCTGGTAGGGGAACCGCGGTACCCTTTCAAGGGAACCCTCAAAAAAAAACCCAATGCCCTGAAAGAAACTGCAATGTAGAGGGCTTTGTAATTAGGATAGGGGTTTTGGGGTACAGCATAGTACAGTTATAGCAAGGCGCGCTGGGCATAGTAGTGGAGAAGGTGAGGAACCGTTATAAGAAGCCCCTATAAGAACCCTCACAAGAACCCTTATTGCGAGGAAGCGGTGCAAGAGCCCCAAAAGGGAATAACCAACATAACCCTTTGTAAGGAACCCCTAAACCCTAAACACTGAACTCCCCTAAACCCCAAACCCTAAACCCTAAATCCTAAACCCCAAACCCTAAACCCTAAACCTGAAAGCCCTAACAAGAACCCCTGACTATGTCCTTTAAGGAGCCCTCGTCCGCAGCCAAGGTGCGCCCCGGCCGAGATGTCGCTCCTCCTGGGCCCATGGGCCATCCCTGTGAGCCAGCCGGGCACTGAGGGATGGTTGACTGGATATATATATATATATGTATATGTATATGTATATACATATATACTTATTTAATTTTTGTTTATTTATTTATCGCATATATATATATGCATATATATATATTAGAATATCAGAAGAAGTATCAGATAAGATAAGGATAAGGAAGGAAAGATGATATGACATGCTACAGCATGATGTGATCAAGGTTTATAGGGTTTAGGGTTTAGGGGTTTGGGGTTTGTTTGGTTTCTTTCCCGGATGTGGGGTTAATCTAAAGAAGTATTTCGATAGCTTTGTGAAACATAGGATGTTATGCTACCACAGCAGATGATAGACCCTAAGCGCAATCGAAGCCCCGGCTGCGAAAACCTCTTGGAAACCAGACTCTCCGCAAGATTTCGCCTCCAATATCCCGATGCTGACACACGAGAACACATGTGCCGCTTCCAACACGGCCTGCCTTAAGTACTACGAGCTCAGCTCGGACACTCGAAACCAACGCTAAACCCGGGTGAGTTCGGTGTATGCTGAGCTGGAGGTTTCGACCTAATTAGTCCGAGTGACGTTCCGAGAGCGGAGAAAGGTCCTGTTAAAACAAGAGCCCTACACTCTAGCCGCTAGCCTTGAGCCCCATGGGCGCCGTTAATGAGGCTAAGAGGGCCCGTAGCCAGCACCCTTGTGTTCGGAAGCCCTAAAGTGTCTTTGCCCATATCTCCCATGAGTCAAGCCCAATCAAGCCTTAAAGCGGAGAGCCCTAAGCCCCAAACCCTAAACTCCCTAAACGCTACATTCTCGCCCCAAAGAAACAAGATGAACCCCTGGAAGCTTCCGAGAAATGCCACGTTTCCAGGTCTGGTTTGAGATGCAGCACCGGCTCGAGGTGGCGACGACCATCTCATGTCTGTTGAAGAATGGATGTTCTTATGACGGTTGCTACTATTGTTGCCGTGCTATATTGTTGTTTTGCAAAACCTCTTGACTCGCACCAAGACTCGACTACTATTCTGAGTTCCTTCTCTATTTGCGTATGTCCTTCTTTCTTTCTGGTTCGTTTCTTACGTTTTGGTGAGTACCCTAACTTCTATCTATACGAAGATGTTTATTGCTGCTGCTGTCGTCGACGGTGTAGACAGTCAGTGTCTAGTGTTTTGGGACACAAGGCTCAAGCGGCTTCTGGCTCCAGGGGCTTGACATGATCCGAAAAGACCTACTTTTTTAAGGGTTCCTTACTATGGTCTCTATATATATATATATATATATAGTTCCTTAAAAAGGTAGGTCTTTTCGGTTACAGGTAGGGTGTAGGATTCGGGGACTGTGAGATTAAAACCCAAGTCCGAAACCGCTGTTTGAGAAGCCTCCGCACTGGATGGAGTCCCCACCCGCATGTCTTTTGTTAGGCGTGAAGCCCCTGTTAAAGTCGGCCTTCACTCGGTAAACCCTAAACCTTAAACCCCTGAACCCATAAACCTCTAAACCCCTATAAACCCCTATAAACCCTATAAACCCTATAAACCCTAATAACCCTAAACCCTAAAAGGCGCATCATAGAGCTTCCGAAAGTACAGGTTTGGGATGCCGAGCTCCTGAAGCCCTTGATCGAGCCGAAACACAAGGTCCCAAGGCCATGCCAAGCCTTTGGTGGCTCCTCCGACCCCCTTCTAGCTACAAGCTGGAAGCAGAAGGCATCAAATCACGTCCATCTATAGTTTATATAGTTTCGGAGCCAGAGAGTTGCTAATTCCAGGTTTGGAGTTCTGGTTATGCCCGTGTTCATGAAGTTCGGCCTGTGGAGGTCATTCTCCGGAAGCAGGGCAGGAGAGCGGAAAGGAGGAGGCGAGAGCACCCGCTAGATTTAGGGATTTAGGGTTTAACAGGTGGAAGCACAACCTCGATGAATCGTTTGATATCCCCACTGCCACGGCGGCAACCACAATGATAGCGGGAAGTGGTTTCTTCAGTGTTCTTGGTGCTACGCCTGCAATGCTGGTTCACATGAAGGATTTAGATGTGACGACCTGGTGAAGAAGATGATGAAGGAGTGTATACTTCTGAAATACCAAGCTACTGCCAGACATCTCAGTCACGTCCGTCTCTTGGTTGTTCGTTGTATCTCGGCTGCGACCGTGCGTATCATTGCTTCGAGTCGCCGTCGGGGCGCTGTCGTAGCAGTTTCTGTCGCCCTCGCCGTCGTCGCCGTCGTGTCGTCCTCGCCCTGGTCCTGCTGGTCATGCAATGCATAGCTTGCAAAGCTTCACCTTTCAGTCTCTGGGCACGCAAATCCCTAAACCCCAGACCCCGAACCATAATCTCAGGCTCAAGCCTGCAAGCCGCTGAAGAAGAGAAGGGCCGCAATGGGAAACTGTTGCTCCCTAAACCCCCTTCTGCCGTATAGAAACCTCACAGACCGTGTAGTGCAATAAAATTCATAAAATCCCAAATCCCTCCGTAGCTACAATCCAACGAAAATGTCCACAGAAATTCCGCTGCCGACTCTCAGGTTGGCTACCTGCGTGTCCCTTTTTCCCAACTGAAAGCCTTCGAGGAATCCCTATCACTTGGGATACATTACCTATCATTATAGTACATTATTGTACGTTGTAGTACGTCATAGTATCGAGGTTTCGGGGCGTCGAGGGTTTCCTCTGGTCCCGGGATTGAGGGGTTCGGGTTACTATCGAGACCTGAAGGACTAATTCAGCACTGAATGGCATCGCCGTATAGTACGTAGGTAGTTACAAATTGTGGAAAAACTGCCCCCCCAAAGATGGTTTATGGTGTTGATTCAATCCCGACTGTCCTAGTAAAACCCTTGAGCTTCCCTCTCTTTATCGCTCTACTTACCCCTTTAGGGTTGGGGGTTTAGGGCCCCTAGGCCCTAAACTTCCAGGAAGCGACGGCTACGGCAAAAGCTCTACCATGGGAGGGGGCCAAGAGCTGGTTTGGGTGCGGTGGCTCAGAGAAGAAGGGCTTCTTAAAATTCTTGGGACCTGAGAGAGATAGTTACAAGGGGTCCTCTTGATTATAAGGGAGTCCTCCTGATGTATGTTGAAAGGGGGTCCTTTATATTGATACTGAGGATCCTATTATATTGCTTCGAGTCTATATTTTCTCGGAACAGCGCAACCCGGCAGGTCCAAGAGCTGCCTTAATCCCCCAAACCCTTGCAATCCTGAATCCGAACAAGCCCCCAAAAAGGCCGTGGCGTGGCGCAGGAAATGAGAAAGACACCCTAAGCGCAGGTCCCAAGATACCTGAGACCCAGTTGCAGTGAGGCTCCTGTGCCATAGACCCTAAACCCTAAACCCCTGAACCCTAAACCCTCAACCCCTAAACCTAAGATGCTGTTCTTCAATTCTAAATTCAAGAACCCTAGACTCGAAGTCCGGCAGTGTCCTTTGTCCTCAACCCTCTAGGCCATTACCTTCACCCTCGTCTAAACCCCGGAACGTCGGTGCCTCGTGCCGTAAACACTGTAAACAGCGAACCCTGAACCCGAAACCTTCGAAAACTCCTAAAGACAACCATAAACCCTAAACCCTAAACCTAAACCCTTAAACCCTAAACCCTAAACCTTATAAACCCTAAACCCTACAAACCCTAAACCCCTAAACTCCTAGAAAACACCTGAGAGCCTCATAGAGGTCGGAACCTCCGGGAGTACCTCGACTTGTCCTTTGCCCAGCAGGAGGCGGCGATTTGGGCTCATGGGCTTCGTGGTGTTTAGGGTTTAGGGTTTAGAGTGTATGGAAATCTGGCGGGACGGGTCCAATTTTTTTTGGGAGGTCTTCACTATGACGAGCTGCCAGAACAAAGTGTAGAATAGTAGGGCTGCGTGCCTTCATTCTACAGACATGAAGATTTCGTAAGGATTCCTAGTTATAAGGGTTCCTGTTCGTCAGGGTTCTCCTTGGTTTCATGTTGGAATGTTCGAGCACCGGGAGGGACCTTAGAGTTTCAGCATATGGAAGGTTTAGGTTTACGGAGGGGTTGAGTATGTTTGCAGGGTTCCGGGTTTCATTGGTGCTCTGGTTGAAACAAAATGTTCAGGGCGCGAAGAAACAGATGGTTCGCACGCAAAGCACCTATTGCCAAAGACCCTTTTCCGAATGACATGCAAACATGGTTTTTTGAGTTCCACTGATGGGGGTGTGTTCCGGGGACAACCTGGATGCCAGAACAGGTGCTCAGAGGCGCTCATTCCTGCCAAGATTCTTGAGGAACCCGTAGAACACGGCAATGAAAAATGAAGGGGATTCCTGTTTAGCAGAGTGAGGTATCTACCCTAATTCCATCAATCCCCACCCCAACCACCACCCCCGGCCGCCACTTTCCTTGGTGACTTGAGCCTAGTTGAGCGGTGACACTATCCTTGCTGGAGGTTCACTACTCCCTGCGCTAGGGTTAACGAGGGTTAATTAAGGAAGACTGCAACAGGACGTGCCTGGCGAGCCGAATGGCGAGTTTCTGGGCAAGGCGCTACCTATGGACCCAGATCTCGTTTTGACATATCAGTACCAGTTGTGGGGTACACTCCGACTGCCGGAAAAGCCACCAATTCCTCTGTATATCCGTGTGTCCCCTTCTCCTGTGTGAGACAACTCCCTAGAGCCATTCCCGGGACTGGTAGTAATTGACTCGACGGAAAATGCCGAGACAAAGGCTTATCCGGTAGCCGTGCCCAAAACCTT
Source organism: Symbiodinium necroappetens (assembly GCA_905231915.1). NCBI lineage: Eukaryota > Dinophyceae > Suessiales > Symbiodiniaceae > Symbiodinium > Symbiodinium necroappetens. The sequence continues at coordinate 5,596 of CAJNJA010026119.1, read as the reverse complement.
CCAATTAGGGCTTAGGATTTACGGAGTACTGTCCCACTGTCACTGCAAAGTGGCTGTTGCTTGGCGAGTTAGTATGAGTTGTGATATGCCCGTGCCTTGTTGCGATCATCCGAACGAGCTGGTCCCGAAAACCTCCCAAAAGGTCTCTGATCTCTCTTAACTGTTACTTTCATGCCTCCTCAGCCGCTCCAGGTCTTAAGGCCTGAAGCGAAAAGCCTGGTATGAGGGAAGCAAAGCACGAATAGCTTCTGAGATGTGATTCAGCTCAGCATACAGCAGAACAGTGATCTCAGGACGTTTTGGCAGATTCCCTACACCCCAAACCCTAAACCGAACTAAACCTGTAGGTCTTTCTACTTCCAAGGTGTTTCAGATTGGAGCTTGGTGCTCAGGGTTCATTTAAGCTTAATTCCATCCTAAAGTCCTGCACCCTCAGTCCTTAAAGCAGAAGCCTTCAGAAGGGTGTCTTTGCTCAGAGAGCATTGGTTTCTTGAGGGCTCCTACATGGGCAGGTTCACGAGCAGTACATGCAGCGACGGGGCCGCGAGGAGCAGCGGGGTTTCCGCGTCGTCCTGGCGCGCATTGCTGCTTTCGGGTTGGGATTTTCGGGGCATACGGCTTTCGAGTATGAGAGAGAGAGAGAGAGTATGTGTGTGTATACATATATACATATATATATATATATAATATACATACATACATACATACATACATACATGCATGCATACATACATACATACATACATCTACGTCTACTTCTACATCTACATCTACATATACACGTACAGACAGACAGACAGACAGACACAGACAGACAGACAGACAGACAGACCGACCGACAGACAGACAGACAGACAGACATACACACATACACACATACACACATACACACAGACATGCACACAGACATGCACACAGACATGCATGCATCCATACATGCATTCATACATACATACATACATACATACATACATAAATACATACATACATAAATACATATACATACATACATACATACATACATACATACATACATCCATGCATACATACATGCATACATACATACATACATACGTACATACTTACACATACTTACATACTTACATACATACATACATACTTACATACATACATACATACATACATACATACATACATACTTACATACATACAGACCGTGTATTACAAACTGGTCAGGTTGGTGTGTGCATAGTTCATGACCAAATGCCTTCTCTGCAGCGACAACACTTGAAACTCGCTAGAGGACTCAAACTGAGCATGGTTGTTGATGAACAGAAGTCCATCCAAGTGCAATCACAAAGGGGTCGTAGCGCATCGCTTTAACCCTAAACCCCCCATACCCTCAAGCCCTCTATAGACCCTGAACCCTAAAATCCTAAAGCCCTAAACCTTTCAGGGCCTTTTGGATTTCCAAAGACTCTCAGCGTTCTCGCGGATGTCAGGTGCGTGGAAGTTCGGAGAGTGTGCTCAGAAAGGCTGGCGTAATATGGAAGCCTCAGTCACTACTTAGATTACTATCCCTCAGGGCAGGTCATTGTATATTGCAGTTTTAGTATATTACAACCCAAACTTCTATTCCAATCGCCAAGGCCCCTTGCTAGTAACATTCATAAACAAGTCCATATATGTCGTTGTGAATGGGTTTCATTGCTCTACCGTTACTGTTCCGGCTTGCGGACTTTTGGGTGCAGTGGGTAAGGTTCCTAACGGACAAAGGAGGTTTCGGGTTTGGGGGTTTGAGGGTTAAGAGCTCTATTTTGGGGGATCTGGTCCAGGGCTAGCAAAGTCTCTGTCCGGGAAGTGTTTGGGGCTTTGGGCTTGTGTAGGGTTTACTGACCCAGAGAACCCAATACACCTTAATTAAGGAATATAGCTTAAATTATAGGGGCCTTATTCGTATGATTTAAGGTATATTCCTTAATTAAGGGGTATTGGGTTCTCTGGGGAGTGTTTACTACTATTTTTTCTCGGGCTCGTCTTATTCGAGGAATGAAGTCTCAGTTTAGTCGTCAGGCTGTGGAAGGAGGGATCTGAGATTTAGCCGAAGCTACATAACTACTGTTAAACTTTAAACAGGGTTTAGGGTTTCACAATTACTGTTAACCTTTAAACAGTATGTCCAACTATCAAGACAAGGACAACTAACCAAAATTACGGACCCCTAATTCTCAGGAGCGTCCCAATCCGTGTCAAGAAACCTTTGGTCCGCACTTGAGGCAGGTCACTCGAAAGTTATGTTTTCTGCAGACTCAGACTTCGTAGCAGGTGCCGGAGGAGACAGCGCCGGGTTGAAACGGAGGGGGTGTAGGGTTTAGCGTCCTTGCAGCATAGATTATGCGCAACAACTTGGAGTGACATGCTGCTGGCCCAAGCCTCTTAAGCACCCTAAACCTCACCCTCCGGCCTTAAGCCTTAAAGCCCTTAAAAAGATGGGTGGGGGGAGATGAAGGTGGTGCGGCCCATATATATTCCTCCGCCCGGAGCCGGAGCCTCAGTCTCGCCGCCTCGCCATTCCTGAGTCTGTTTTCTGGGGTTTAGGGGTTCAGGGATTATGGGGCTTAGGGTTTATATATAGGGTTTAGAGATAGGGTTTAGGGTTCAGGGGTTTATAGGTTTATGGGCTAGGGGTTCGAGCAAGTATGTGCCAAAAAAATGGAATTGATACGGAAGAGTATACTGCATCAGGCATCAGGTTGGAAGGGGCTGGTTACTTGCAGCTTGTGATGTGACATACCTGCTGTTGGCCTCATTCAGTCATATACGTGTTGACGGGTGCTAATCAGCTGCGAGATGCTGCGAGCCTGATGTTGGGTTTGCTGCTCACTGTGTTCATGGTCGCCATGCGCACGCCCAGATATGTTTTGATTCTGTGTGGCCCCTGGGATCCGGGGCTGAGTCCTGCATGCTCTGGACAGGGGCCGAGATCTTCCTCAGCATTATATACGGACCTGCAATAAGAATGTCGGCTACTTCGAGCCCTGTACGTGGAAGTGGTTTTCGGTTGTGTTGAGTGGCCTCACGCACACATCATGACACGGACAGGCTGTGGACGCACATACATCGTCTTCTCCTTCCTTCGCACGGCTTGTATTCGCAGCTTGCACGCGGAAGATGAGGGGGGTGTAGCATTCTGACTTTCTTTGCCGGCAGTCTGCTCAGTTCAGGTTGCCGTTGTTGCTGGTGCTACCGCGTGAGGAAGCTTTCTGAGCCGTTCATGCTCTCGGTTGATCCCTCAGCACTGAACCCTAGAGAGCTAATTAACCACTTTAGGGTTATAGGGCCTAGGGTGCTTGTGTTCAAGGAATCCCAATAAGTATAGCTCTGACACCCTAAACCCTATAAACCGTAAACCCTAAACCCAATAAATATAGCTCGGAAACCCTAAACCGTCAACCCTAAGCCCAATAGCTAAACCGTATAAACCCTAAACCCAAATAAGTATGGCCTGAGCTGCCAGACCCTTCACTCGTCTCACCTGAGCACCTGCCCAGCTGCGTGTTGCTTGAACCCAGGATCCCTTGCAGCGCTTTAAAGTTGAGGGTCCATGGGCTCAGGCTCTTGGAGTTTTTGGCGGTTTTTGGGCTTCTAGGCTTGCAGATAGGGTTTACGGTTTCGTGTAGAGAGTCGTGATTGTGCTCATACACGAAGAGTATAAGGGAGGCCAAAACTTATATCCGCTGCCGGAGGTCCCAAAGCAAAACGCGAGTTTGCGCAGCTACATATTCCTGGTGCCGCAGATTAGTTGGGCAGGCCATGTTTCACAAGCAGGATTCTGCGGTGGTGTAGGTGGGCTGGACAGAATATGTCTCTCCACCACTGGCATCTCGAGTGCGTACCCAAGTCGACGGGCGAACCACTCTGGAATACTCAATGGGCAATGGGTGGGGAAAGCAGACTTTCATGGATATCGGGCATGTTCGTCCTACTACTGCTTCTCCTGCTTGGCAATCTCAAGTGTGCCCTGCATCGTTCTGCCAACGCCACGCAGCCTCGCCACAGGCGGTTTGTTTCACTTCCATGCCCAGTGGAAAACGAGGGTGTTTAGGCAGGCCGGGTTTTGGCCCGTAAATTGGTACAAGAATGCCTTGGTAGCATGGTATCTTTCGAGGTGCACGATATGAAATCTTACTGCCCCGAGATGCGTGTAAACCCAGCATATTGAAGCTGATCTGCATGGAACTCATAGAACAACCCTATCATATTGACCTTATATGAATTAGGATGCAACATTAACTCAGGACCTTTGTAGCGGTTTGTGTATCCTCGTCTTGGGTTCCACGGACGTTCGACGTGGTGCCCGAAGACGAGCAGCGCACCTAGCCGGTCCCACAAAGTCCCGAGGAGGGAGCACTCCTCAAAAACGGTCCGCAGATTCTAGATGTGGTGGACAGACGTTGACATTGCGTGTTGTGCTTCCGCAACGTCTGGACGACTTCATGACGCCGGCGGCGATATGGGAATAGATTGATTTAATAAAAAGTCGTCTTGTCACTGACGGTTGATGCTTACACTACACCAGCCAATATGGAAGGATCTCCCGACTTCGAACATGCGGCGACGACACTGCATCCATGAATTTCGCAGTACAGATTGCGTACGACGTACGATGCACGTCTTCGGTGCCGCCATGTCAAAGAGAGAGATGAGCATAATTGCAGCTCGCAAGTGTAAGCTGAACTCCAGCCAGCCTTCGTGCTGTGCGATATATGTGTCTGACGTTTTTTCCCAGGAGCGGATGGATGTCGAGACTCGCTGAAGGATGGGTCATGAGTCGTAGATTCCCTCTTGGGCATCAGAAATGCCGGCACTCGACCTCTGACACATTGGCATGTGCACATCTATTCGGACCCTTGCGGTGTTTCGCACAGAAACGGAGATTGACTGCGACGAATATGCCACTCTGCTCGGCTACGTGTTGTCTCGGAACGCTGAGCAGATTCGCTGACATCCGGCTCCACTGCCGAACTGCGCAGCTGCGTAACACCCAAAGCTCGGAGAATGAGCTCCGCCTGGTGCAGCGCTGGTGCCGCACCGAATACTACGAATACTCTACCAGGTCTACCACGCCCTGTTTGCAACTGACAGGAAGATACAAAATCGTTGCTTCGCCAAGTGCAAAGCTTATCGAGCCTGCTCGCAAGAGCATAGCACGCCGTACCAAAAGCGTCTCCATTCCTTTGGAAGCTTCTGTATATCCGGATTTGAGGATGCTGCCGGGTACTGTTGATGGACTCTCATGGGGAATCTTGCACCAATTTGAGCAAATCAACAGTGGGAGTACCCCGCACCCTCTGTTTAACATTGATGTCCAGTGCTGGGAAGGGCCGTGGGGCGGAAAATGCCAGTACAACCATACCTCGCACTGCTGGCGTACCAGCCCGTACCAGCATTAGTTGTATCGTGGTGCCATGAAAACGCTACCCGCATTATTAGTACGGTGGGTGGACAAAATCGTGCATGAGCCACAGCAAGAAAAGCATAACACGTTGACTGACTCACTCCCCTCACCCCTCTAATGTCAATGTTGATGACGCAGATACCTGATGCAGGATTTCGTCCATTCGCCGACATGCCT
>CAJNJA010026108.1:0-32275 GCA_905231915.1 Symbiodinium necroappetens | reverse complement strand
GGTACCTCGCAGAAAGCTCTTGGGGGGTTTGCGAGGGCGATTCCGGTGCAATATGAATAAAAAATCAATGAATAAATAAAAATGTGCAAAAAAAACTAACATGCCCCCCTCATTTGGCGATTCCGGTTCATCACACATAAATATATATATATACATATATATATATAGATATAGATGTATAGGTATGTTTCTTAAACACGCCCCTTCGATGGCGATTCCGGTTCATCATGCATCTTAAACACGCCCCGTGATTTGGCGATACCGCTTCATCATGTATCTTAAACATGCCCCTTCATTCGGCGATTCCGGTTCATCATATATCTTAAACACGCCCCCTCATTTTGCGATTCCGGCTCCTCATATTCATATATATATATATAGATAGATATAGATATAGATATATCTTAAACACGCCACCACAAAACACATAAATATGACCAGCAAAAGACGTTACCCTGAAGCTTGCAGGGGCCATGATAATCCCAAATGACGGCATGGAGGTCCTGTTATACAAAAGGCAACTAAAGGCAACATGATAGATTGACTGTGTAGCGAGATAGCCTTACTGGTATATCCTAGCAGAAAATAACAAACCAGTAAATACGTACCTTGGCTTGACAGCGTCCCAGTTTAACAAGGCCAAATGTTCAACGGAGTGGGAATGAGAACTTAGGTGGAGCTTCAGAATCAAAGCCAAGACCGTCAACTACAACGCAAGGCTTTGAAGCCAGATACGCAAATAGTCGACAAGCATCGAGCCACCTAACTTCCCAGTAAGAGGGCCGGTAAGGCGACATCGACAATCCCGAAGCTATGAAGACCAAACCCTGAACCATAACCCGGCAAGCCATTGCAGTCTGCAGGCCTGCATCTCACGATACTGCCGACTCATTTCCTCGGCTCTCATTAACAAAATGAAAAACACACTCTGAAGCCCCAAACCCTGGCTTCAGTTGGACGCGACAACTGCGGGGCATAGACCTCCTGCGACCCCGATTCCTGGATCCTGCACCTCCTGATCTGCAGTCTGGGTCTTCGAGGGGTGCGACTGTGACGCGACGAAGGGCCGATTGCGGCTTCAACGACAGCGACAACGACTCGCAATGCAGTCAGCCATTGCTAGCGATTACTACTATCCTTGCAGTTGTATAAGCAGCGAGCCTTGAAGGGGAGTCCTCGCGGGGAGTCCACTCCGAGAAGCTTTACTAACCCGGCCGGCCCATCTCTTTCACAAAATCCCAAACTCTGACTCTAATCACTCTAATCCATCTGAATGGCTGCTGTGTGTTCTCTGCACCGGACGGCTTCGTCATCGAAAGCCTTGAACCGTCGCAGAAGACTTGGGCTCATGACGAAGTGGGCTGGGGTTTAAGATGCTTCGCTGCCCCTGAGTCTTAGGAATAGGCACACGAAATCGTACCAAGACAACCACTAGCAACCTTGGTTCCGTTCTCTCCCATCTTGAATACACACAAACCCGAGCCCATTGCAACGTCCCTCTTTGAAAGCCACAACCCGAAACGGCTCCTCCATATTCAAGTGCACCACATGCCGAAAGCACTCTCAATCGGCCCTTCTGCGAGCTTGGGCCTTGTCAAGCTCTGCGATGCGCTTCCTGCAGTCAGCAATGTTGGGGAGCAGAAGAACTGCAAGGCGGATCACGCGATGCCACAAGACATAGCCAAACCTGCTGTCACGAGTGAACCCTAAGACCAAAACCCTAAACCCCTCAACCCTAAACCCAAAGCCCGTGAAAGTCTTATTCTCCCAAGAAGTGAAACTTGAGCTTCACATAGCATGGCCGCCTCAGCTCATCCTCAGATTTGCGGCAGGCGAGAATCTGCTCGTCCTTCATCATGATCCTGGTTTCGACTGCAAGGAGTTTTCAGGGTCGAAGGCCTAACTTGCCAAGAGCGAGAGAGAAAGCTGGGTGCACCTTCCCTCGCCTCGCCGTAGAGAGGCAGGTGTCCAGGCATAAATAAATAAATAAATGAATAAATAAATATATATATATATATTATATACACACACACATTGTACATCTACCCTGCAGTCATGCACGACCACATCGGACATACCCCGGCGTCCACGCAAATGATCTTGTACTTAACTGTAACTGCCAGCATCGGTGTGCTTGTGCAGGCAGGTACATATTGATATAGCTACCTACATACAGGCTTACAGGCATTATTGCTAAAGAACATCTAACCCATGAACAGGGTCAAGCTGGACCCCTAAACCCGAAAAAGGCTCTTGTGGAAACCTTATTATAAGCCCTGGTAACAGCTACAGAATTCAAAAAATAAAAAAAGGAAACTTTTGCAGAAACCCAGGGAGCCTGTATTGCAGCACCTCGATCTTCCGCTGCATAAACGCACTCTCCTCACAGGTCGATACGCAAAAACTGGTCCCGTTCCCGGGATGGTGCGTCTAGCCACAACGACCCGTGCCTTCTCCTGTATTATGGTACTTTGTATTACAATAGATGATATACTGTTATAACCCAGATTAAGGCTACCGCCGCTGAGAGGCCCCAGGCAGGCAGAGTCTACAAGTCTGCGACTCTGCAGCCCGACTTCCTTTGGCGAAGGCCTTGTCCAAAAAAAGCTGAAAGGGAGATAACTTGATGTAGCTCTGAACCCGAGAGGAACACCTTCAACCTAAACCCAAGAGCCCAAAAGCCTACATCAGCTTTTCCGCCTCCGCGAAGTTGATGTCATCGCCGCCGCCCTTCTTGTCACCCATGCTGTGTCCTGGGATTGTTCGAAGTGCGGGGCCTATCGCATTCACTATCCCATTAAGGCTTGGAGGGGGGCCAGTTATATTTCGTGGAGCACACTGCTCAAGAACTTGGATTCCTGGCTGATGCATGAAGGGGGAGCCAGGGTGCAGCTTTGGGAGCCGTGATGCTTTCTTCTCGAAATCTGGGAACCATCATATCCAGAGCTTGTGCTCACAGTGCTTGTTAGGTGCTTGAAAGCTCCTGCTGAAAGGATTTGTCGGAGATCCACAACACAACATGCCGACACCTGAAAACGCTGAGCTGCAATGGCGGGTCTCTGTTCCAAGCACCTCCACTCCTTGCCAGACTCCCAACTCAACAAGGAGAGCTTTAAATCCAATGAACCCGACAACCCGAAACTTAATGCTCGCCATGAGCACCATCATTCCGGTCATAATCATCATCATCATCATCATCATCGCACAGCCTGGGAGTCAAAAAAACAAAAACTACATCCCCAAAGCCCTCTATCCTAACCGCCGGTCAAGTCACGGACAGCCCAGCCGTCTGGCAGCTGCTCGAGCAATCGTTTCTAGGGGGAGAAGCTGAAAACGGCAGCCGCTGGACAGGCATGATAGAGATTTTCGGTTCAGGGCTTCGGAAAGGGCTTAAGATGATTAATACAGCTAATCCAATACAATACAGCAGAACAGAACAGTCCACAACACACAGAGGCACAATACATTGCACGATAATACAATTCAGCTCAATACAACACAATAGAATGCAAAATACCACATTATACTATAATCGTATATAGAACGGCAACATGTCATATTGTATCGCAAGATGCGAAATCAGATCGCATCGATTCGTGTCATGGATTATCGTGTTCTTCCCAAATAATATCATACGATATGGTAGCGCATTGTAACATACCATTTCGTATTACATCAAATCATACCATATCATGCCATACTATACGACAAAACTGTCGAATATGGCATACAATACAATACAACTTCATGTCATACAACACGTTACAATACAATACAACATTATGTTTGAACATACTATACTATGGTATCCTCTAGTATAACATGGTCGAAATTTGATGTTTCGACAAGGCTATATTACGCAGCGGCATGTAACGGCTGTTCAGGAAGTTTCCCGGCACACACCTCGCGCAGGACTGGAGGGGCACCCCTGACATGTTTTTCCTTGCGCCGTATCTTCCAGCAGTACCAAGCATGGCCCGATGTAAGCGGCCATCCTTAAAGCATCCGGGGGCCCTAGTCTTCGTAAACAGGTTCTGAGCAGGGTGCTGTACTGCAAACTGACCAGTCCAATTGAATCCTACGTACGGTACATGAACCCGTATTTCACCATCTAGACGATACACATCCAACAAGATGCTATGGAACTCCAGTTGTAGCTACTGCACCCAGGCACTGAAGACTTGCAACACATTGCCCTAAACCCGCGACAGGTTTCAGTGCATCAGGAAGCCCTGTGCCGCCAACAGATCGTGGTGCCGCTGTGGCCATTCTTTTCTCCTGCGACCATCTGCGTCTGTGGTGGCGTGTGGGCGCCCACCTTGCGACTTACAGATGATCATGGAACTCGGGGCTTCTGCCTTGGGGATCCTCGTTCTTAACGTGGAAGCCTAAGCTTTCTGAGGTACTGGAGGAGCTCAGGCCATCCCAAGCTTCCAGTTGGCTCCATGAGTGGGGGGTGAGGTCCTTGGCCGCAAGACGCTTCAAGCATCTCACCTATCCAGGAGCTCATCGTCAGCATCATGTTGCCCATGCTAGCACTATCAACATCAGCTAGTAGATCTTCGTGATTGAACTCATTGCTTTTGCTCACCTCGCCCGTAGCATAGACATCACCGTGGTTCTCCGGCATGGTGCAGTGGGGGGCACAAGCAGCCCTGAGACTTCACTCCAAACCCATACAACCTCAGAAAGACCACAGTCCTTCCCAACGAACCCTAATTATCCGTCAATCACTATATGGTTGCTACTAGGAAACCATGAAACTCTACACACCCCACAAAGAACCGGGCCTTCTTCCAGCGCACGCCTTGTGCGCGCGCTTCCTCGCAGTCCAGGAGGCCAAGGCGTCGATGCTGCCTGGAAGTTGGCTCTCAGCCGGCTTTGGGGATTTGGGACTTCGGAGTTTTGCGGGGTACAGTAGAAGTATAGTAGTATATTAGTATAGTATAATAACTATAGTACAAACGATAGTATAGTTTGGTATAGGCTTTTATGGGAAGTTCGGGGTTCATATAGGGGAGCAGTAGGCTTTTGGAGGCTCAGGGTGTCGAAGCTTCAAAGACCGACAGAGCCCTGAGCCCGAGCACTGACATGCCACGACGTCGTGCTGTGAGCACAAACCACCTTTTTGCCTCCCACCTCAGGGTTTCGACTCTCACCTCAGGGTTTAGGGTTTGTTGACGGTTGGTTCCGTCGGGCTGCATCTGAGCAGCGGCCTCTGTGCTATCTCAACAGTTCGCACCATGAGGAAACGGATTGAAGGCAAAATGCCGACTCCCGTTTTATGCACAACAAGACGTCTGAAAGCTCAAGCTCATTCTATGCACGAAACTTTACATGTGTTTCGCAGAATGATGAAGTCTGCTGCGTAGGTGTACAAGTGCAGCTGTTTCCTTCATCGTTAAATGTCCTACAATCTGCTGCTCGTGTTCATTCGCATGGGCTAGGGAGCTTGACCGTAGCCTTCCCCGGAACCATTCACGGCAGCATTACACACGACACATAGCCCATGAATCAGCTTTCTGCAGGTTTAGGATTTAGGGGAGCCCCTGAACCGTGTTTAAACCTGGAGGTCTTGGATGTACCTAAACATGCCCAGACCAGCACAAAGCCCAGACTGCCCAGATCTCAAAACAGCTCGGGCGCAATAGACCACCCTATATATCCCTAAACCCTATATATATGTAAGTGAGCCGAGCAGCACGGGGGGGACTGAGCCATCGAGGCAAAGGTTCGTGAAGGAGGTATCCACGGGCCCCCACTGCCTTACGGGGGCCAAACGAAGTTGGGTGTAGGGTGCAGGGTACGAGGTTTCGGGCTTGGAGCTGCCAGGGAACTGAGGCTTAAGGGCGGTCTGTTCGGAAGTACTCGTGGCTGCCACTACAGATGTGGGCAACCAGAGGATTCGGAGCGTGCGAAGACATGCATACCCGGTTCAGCTCATTCACCGGGAGCACTTTAGCAGGTAATGAGCTATCAAGTGCAGTCGGGTACTCGAACAAAGCCTGCGGCTATTGCAGTATCTCGACGGCAGGGACACGGACACATCTACACACACCTCCCCCCGCACACAAGGACACACACGGACACACATACACACCGACAGACACAGAAACAAAGGGACAAATATCTAGACAACTAGACAGACACACGCTCGCACCACCACGCAGACATAGATAAGTGTACGAAAGCAAAATGTAGAATACAGTTATATGGACATAAATCTAAATACACGTATTGGCATAGCCATAACAACAGATAGAGATAGAAAAGACATAGAAATGGATCTAGATATAGGTAAAAGCATAGCTATACTACAGAATACTACAGAGAGGGATAGACATGGAGACAGAGATGGAAATAGCGATGGAGATGGTGACGGAGATAGTGATAATGATAGGGGTAGGGATAGGGATAGGGAGAGGATGGAGAGAAAGATACCGAGAGGGTTTAGCGGTAGAGATGGACCTATGGCTACAGCCATGTCTATCTCTGAATCTATCTATCTGTATCTATACCTATGTCTACATCTTAAAGGATATGTGCGCATGTACATATATACACATACATGTATGTGTATATATAGGTGTATATAGAGTTATTATATGGCTACATAGCTATACAGCTATGTAGCTGTATGGCTGTATAGCTGCAAAGCTGCATAGCTACATAGCTTCATAAATAGACTTATAGATCCAGGTCTAGATGTCGTTCTGGCTATAGACATGAAAGTGTGCGTGTGTGTGTGTGTGTGTAACTGTATGTACAGGTACGTAAGTACGTAGATATGTGGGCATACAAATGTACAGTTATGTGGACACATAGATATACAAGTGCACAGGTACACTAGCACAAGACACATATCTCTGTGTGTGTGTGTGCGAGCACGCCCACACGCACTCACTATTGAGCAGCGGCCAAGATTACTCATGAAAGCCAAATTGAAATCGATGTTTATGGTGCGGGTTAGCGGACATGCTATAGCCGAGGTCAGCACCTGCCTCCTTTACGAGGTGCATGTCCCACTTCTGGGGAACACACATCCTGTAGCCAGGGCCGACTACTAAATCTTGCAAAGATTCTGGAGGCTGCTTAGAATTGCAGCTGCCTCCATCGAAAATTGAATTGTGGCCTTATGGCCTGTCTGCCATGCAGTGTTTCTGGGCATAGATGCACATCTCGGCGCGTTCCACCTGTACATTCCGGCGACGCCGCCGATGGTCAAACAGCCAAACCCATCATAAGGCATTCTAAGGTCTTGCACCGCTTGTGCACCAGTCTCTGTACGGGGGCACGTTGCAAAAGCAGGTTTTGCACATCTCTAACTCAGTCAGACATGCACTGGAAGCTCTCCCATCCTACGCCCCTCTCCCTGTTTCGAAGGCTTAATCTCTTCGAAGCCGAAAGGTCCCCAAGGATCGGAAGGCTGAGGCAAAGAGCCTCCCACCGGCGCAGGCCAGCTTCCCGGCTGGTGCCCCGGGATAGGAGTCCAAGGAGAGGGGCCCGTGAAGGGCCCCAAGGGCCAGGGCAGCACTTGTGGGCTCTGTGGGCTCTGTGGGTTCTGTGGGGTGGGCTCCATGGGACTCTGGGGTTGGATGGTCGGCTGGGTCTGCAGCTTCTTGGGGAAGAGGGAGACGGACTGATCAGTGATGTCGAAGACGGTGTAGTAGAAGGCCCAGAGAGGAAGCCCAAGGATGATGTTGGTCCCAACTCCACCTTTTGACAGGGCCGCCCTATTGTTCAGGGCGATCAGGTCGAAGCTCACCGGAACCTCCTTTTCTCCGGAGGCGCCAGGCAAATAGAAGGTTAAGCTTGCAGGCTCTCCGAAGTCGATCAGCGCGGCGGCAGCCTCGAAGACATCGGGCGGAAGCACAAGCGCAGGGGTTCCTGTGTCCTCGGTTACTTCTCCCACGCACAACCCGAAGATATGGTGATGTGCGTGAAGGGCGTGCCTTCCGAAACCGCTATACCCATCTTCCGAGCCGAGGTTCCATGATGCACTGCTTGCCAGGCGTGTTCGGATCGCAATCAAAGTTGGCGAACTCCTGGCCACCTAACTTAATCTTCTGCACCGTGATGTCGTACCAACCCACCTCTCCCAGCACAGCCGGGCCAAGAACTGACGACTTGTCGTAGTGCCTCGCCATGGAAGCTTGGGGTTGAAGAAAGAAGATTCCACCAAACTTCCAAGAATCAGACAGACACGAAACCGAGGCCCCCGGTACTCCAAGATGCCCGAGACCAGCCCAAAACCCATCGAGATCCACGTGATCTTTAATAAACCCTCCTTAAACCCCTGTCGGACCCTAAAGGGCCCACATAACAAAACAACAACTATTCCCCCCTGTCCGGAAGGTCAGGCGAGGAGCTCGTTTGTCACGGCCGCTTCATCAAGGTACAGTCGGCCCTGGTTCTCTCCCACCTGCCCGGACCAGTAGATACCAAGCTTCTGCACCCCACCTCAGGGCTTAGGGTCTCGGGTTCAGGGCTATGGCGGTTGCAGGGTTCAAGTCTCCAGCGGCTAGTGCAGTGTAGGGGCCTTAATGATTAGAAGAGGGCTTTGGGGTCGATTATGCTATCGTTATTATGGGGAGCCCCTACAATAGTATAGCTAATTATGTGGGCCCCTATATTATAGCACTTCGGGATGCTTCAGGTTTTGAAGGTCGAGGTTCTTGCATCGAGAACCTCGGGCGATTCAGCGAAGAGAAACATGGTGGAATCGACACGCTTTAGTTGGATTTAGCCTAAGGCCTATCAGCCACCCAAATACAAACTGGCGGATCAGAGCTTTCAGGGTAGCTGCGGATAGCTCCAAAGGTCCCACCTTCCGATCGAAGCTGCTGGATCATCGGAGGTGGCACCACACCGGCTGCCTCCGGGCACGAAGCCTTGCCGGAGTACCAGTTGGGCAGCGTCGTACCCGCAGGATAGGCAACCTCATCGATGCAACTTTTCGCCTCTAACCCCGTGAAGGCTACAAATAGATATTCGATTAGATGACAGATTGTGACTGCGGGTAGATGGAAGACAGTCTCAGCGCAGCCCGGCGGCATCCAACTGACGGAAAGCAATGCCGAAAATTCCTTGAATACCGTCTTTACACGGCATGTTCTCCTCAAAAGCCATAATGCTGTACGAGGCCTTCTTGAAAGTCATGTTGCCAGCCAGGACGTCTCCCTGAACGAAGGGGCCCCAATACCCTGTCGGATCCCCTCCTGGGTTGTACTGATTGCAAGAGATGTAGTCCGTGGACTCAAAAGCAGCCTCTTGGAGAAAGCTGCTCTGACAAAACGCAAGCGTCGATGAACCCGTGTCCACGACCAGCTTCTGCGCCGGCAACAGCTGCCCGCTCGAGGACACAGGTGAAACTGCCATCAGCAGCCGCTGACCTCCCGACCAGGAGACTGCAGATAGTGGGATGGAGGACTCTTGCACGCTCCTGGACCGAATCGTCACCGGGGCATACGTTGGGTGTTCGCGGTCTGTCTGATTCCCAGGCCTCCCGGAACTCTTGAAGCGTCGCTTGGTTTCGTTGCTTCCGTCAAGCACCGACTCTGCTTCCTTCTTGACATGCTGCAGCTCCTCACAGCCCTGCAGTGTCAGGAAGAAGCCAGCTAGGACCGCAGGAAAGACCAAACGGATGAGCGCCTTCAGCTGCCACATCACGTCCAAGCCCTCTGGCTTCACCTCCAGTCTTCGACCCAAGGCCGAAAAAACGCCCAAGCCCCCTTACAGACCCAAGCCCTCTGTCATTAAAGAACCCCCGGCCACCTCCGGCCTGGTCTCTGTGTTCTTGCCAGTCGTGGCCCAGCAGCTCTCGTCTCTGCGAGGATGCTGCAGTGCTTGGGTCTGGTGAGCTGCGCAAGTCGGGCGGAAGAAGCCTAACAATACCTATTCCTAATAACAACAACAATAGCAATAGCAACAGTAACAATTACAATGACACAAATAATGCTGACAATACTATTGCGAAAAACAGGAATGATAGCAGCAACAATCATAGAAATGGTTGTTATGGCGAAGCTATAGATAAAGATAGTAATGGTGGTGGTGGTGGTGGTGGCAATGGAAACAATGATTCTGACAAAGATGAAAGATGAGAATATTTGGGGGCTTCGGGGTGCTTTGAGCAGGGCCGCATGCTGCTTGCTGGGCCCTGGACCGTCAAATTGTTGCATGCATCAAAAACTGCCATCATCGCCACCACCGGTGCTGTCAAGCCACCAGATGGAATGTCATCACCATCGTCATGACTAGCAACACCGTCGCCAATGCCACCGCTCTCAGCCAAGGTGTATCATGTTGGGCTTCTTTTGTTTCCTCGGCACATCAAAAGATCCAAGTGACTTCCTGCAAGATGTGGGCTTGCAGACATCCCGGGTCCAGAACACATCTGCGTCCGAGGCACGTCAGGTGGCCTGCAGGGGTCCTCAGCTGTTTTTCCAATGCCGTACACCTGAACGTAACATGCCAAACCCTCAAGCGATTGTGGGAAGGCAAACAGGCTCCCTTCGCGCCACGGCCCGCCAAGTCAGGCGAAAAATGCTTAAGGCGTAAGGTAGCTCTTGTGCATGTCGCTCCACTCAGTCGTGGTCGCAAATTTGCAAGTGTACTTCGGGGTTAACTTACTTGCATATGTCGAGCCTACCCAAACCATGCAGAGCTGTCTGCCTGCTTGTGTGTGTTGATGCCCCGTGGACCCGTCTGAAGCGCCATTCATGCAGCCAAGCTACAGCCAGAGAGCTTGGTTTGTGTTGACGACGCCATGCGGCGCATGCACGTCCTCCATGCTGTAGCACACCTTGACGGTGCTGCAGTTCAATCGGCTCACCGACATCTGCGTTAAATGCACGTGAAGGCAGAATATCTGGCAGGGCAAGCAGATTACAGATTCGGCCGGCAAGGTCTGCATCCCTTCTTGGGACACTGGCAGCGACATCAACCGAAAAGCTCAAACTGTCCTCCTCGCACGACGCACCCGGCCACAACAATGGCTGAAGAACAGAAGTAGGCTCTGAATTCTGAACACCAAGCCTAGCAGCATACAGGAGGGGGCTTTGACCGTTGTCGATGTCCAGACCTCGGGCGAAAGTTGTTGTTCTGGCATAGCGTGTTCACGTGATCTACGGGTACGAGTAGCGCAGAATCCGGGGGTTACCCCACACCGCCCCGGCGTGCTTGTGGCTTGGTAGATGGCAGCAAGGTTGCCCTCGCCTCTCTCGTTCCTTCTGACTGAACTCCGCGATCTCACAGGCCCAAACCCGAAATCTTCGATCCTGACCCTGATCCCTCGGCTCTCTGCGAACTTCTGGCCGTCCTTGGAAAGCCCTACAATTAATCCCAAGAAAGCCTCGCAGCCTCGACGAAAGCAGGAGCAGCCGAGTGCCAGACAGATGTCCTTCTTTGCGGCAGGCTTCAAGCCTAACCTCGTGAAGTGCAGCTTAATGCGGGGAGGGCTCGAGGCTTCAGGGTGTCGAGGTTTCCGCCTTTAGGATCTAGGTGTCAGGGCTGCAGGCTCTCGGGTTTGAAGCCTTGTTCCCTTTTTTTCAAGGATCAACGCAGGGTACACCGGCCGATGAACGTCAGTGCATTAGACGGTGTTTATGGGAATACCCTGAGGATGCCGCACATTCATGAAGCCAGTGCAAGTCTGCATGTTTCAAGTCGCCGGCATGGTATCCTCCGCACCGGTGTCGATGACAGGGACATTTTCAGGGGTTTTCGACCCGCACTTTGCAACACTCAGGTACAGGCTGGATGTCAAGTCGCACGGTACCATAAGTCCAGGTTCCTAGAGGGTTCCGGGCTGGGGCCTCCGAATACAGCTTTCTAAAGGTTCTTATGCAATCTATTCACAGGTCGGATCGCCTATGTTTCCCTTTATGGGACCTTGTACAAGAGCAGTAAGTTTTTGCGAAGGCCCAGGGTCGAGGGTGTAAGATTTCAGGTTCAGGGGGCGTGCTGACCCTGGCAAACCCCTCTTTGGAAGAATGTAGGAACCTGATTAAGAAACCCCGGCCCTACAACCCAAATCATGGGGTCATTCAAAGAACCCTAATGGGACCCAGGGTGTCCTGATCAGGTTCCTACACCAGGTTCCACCCGCTTTCGCCACCGAGCAGCTTCAGAGAAGGCTTGGCCCATCGCCAGCGCTGCGCTTCGTCCTACGTCAAGCCATGCTAGGGGATGCTGCATGGTTCCGAATTTTTGGGTAGCATTTCGGGCTCCGAGGTACAAAAATAGAACCCTAGCAAACCTGGCCGACAAACGAAGAAGGTCCGGCCTCAAGCCGGCACTGCGCCAGAGAGGGCACCTGAGGATCTATTTTACTGATTTCTTTTTCCTCTCGCATGGCTGGGATTAAGCAGGGTTTAGGGTTCAGGGGAAACGGGCCTAGCGGGTTGAGAGGGAGATCTTAAGAGCCCCTGCTGGTATGTAGATAAAGATTCACTGGCGTTTCGGGTGAGTACTAAAGTCCGTGCTGCGGCCTGAAACTCGAGTGTTCAATGAAAAAGCCGCCAATTTGGAGTCTGCTTCGGCTTCTTTCACATGCTGATAAGAGGGTTGATGATTGAATTACTGCTCTGTCTGATGGTTTTATGGCTGCTCTCTCTTATTACGAGTTTGGTATGAGTCTCTTCTTATTATTCTCGCCATTGTCCTTCGTCCTGGTTTTGTGACCACTTTGAGAAGGCCGATGACATACTGTCAGTGTTGTACTGCCGCAGCTTTCACATGGTTGGCATTGGTTTCTTGCACTTCTGATCGTCGAAGGTTCCCTCTGTGCCCGAGTTTTGCTGAAAGTGTCTAGAAGGGGCGTTTGGGCTTCAGCTTTCGCAACGACTTTCTTGCCCTTCCCAAAGGAACACACCGCAACCCAACCTATAATAACCCTGAAGCCCCATCACACAAACCAAAAACTGGTCACGTCCGGTGTGTGTGTGTGTGCGCCTGTGTGCATGTATGTTCTCTTTCGTATGCACATATAGACATAAACATACATACATACATACATACATACATACATACATACATACCTACGTACGTACATACATACGTACGTACCATACATACATACATACATACATGCATACATGCATATACACATAAATATATGCAGATATACATATATACATATATACATCTACACATGTACGTATGTGTCTATGTATGTATGTACTTATGTATGTATGTATATATGCCTACATGTATACATATACACATCTACACATATATACATATATACATATATGCATATATACATATATACATATACACATATAAAAATATATGTACGTACATGTACGCACTTTTCTACATCTAAACATCTGAACATACATACATACATACATACATACATACATACATACATACATACATACATACGTACATACGTACATGCGTACGCACATTACAAACATACATACATACATACATACATACATACATACATACACACATATGTGTCTATACATTCATGACATGACATACATGCCTGCGTACATACATACCTACATACATACNNTACATGCGTACGTACGTACGTACATACATACGCGCATACACGTGTGTGTGCGTGTGTGTGTGTGTGTGTGTATGTGTGTCTCTCTGTCTCTCTGGCTCTCTGTCTCTCTGTGTCTCTCTGTCTCTGTGTCTCTGTGTGTCTCTGTGTCTCTGTGTCTCTGTGTCTCTGTGTCTCTGTGTCTCTGTGTCTCTGTGTCTCTGTGTTTGTTTGAGTGTGCGCCTGTACCTATACATATCTGTATGTGTGCATACAAGTTTATATATATATATATACTTATGTTTATACCTATAAGCATGTTTATATTTACATGTGTTTCCTTCGTTTACAGACATACATACACAGCTACATGTTCAGGTGCGCAGTTGCATACAGATCAGAACACCGAACTTAACCTAACGACCCCCCCTTCCGCCCGCGTGCCCTCACGTCGGTATCCGCCAAGGCCGTGAGGCAGTGCCCTGGGAAGCGCGTCAGGCTTTGATAGGTTCTGAGAACTTTCCGTATAAGGGGCCGGCGGGTTGAGCGCCTGCATTGTCTGTAGTTTCGCATTTGGGTTGGGTTGCAATGTGGACCCCACTCACTTTTGAGTGGGCGAAATCGGTTGGGAGTAGGTTCACACGTCTTTATTAATCCGTAGAGCCACGACTCCGTCTTTGGCAGGCTTCAGCCATATTCCATGTTCGTGCGTTGCTGTCTTGATGTACGTCCTGATTGGCTTCCCTGCCTGTCCTGCGTCTTTCCGTTTTATGATCCTCTGGCTTGGAGCACGGCTGCGCCGCCTCGATGCTGATCCTCCGTATCTGTTGCTTTTTATGCTTGCTGCCTTCAGCAACCAGCTCGGTGTCAGGCAGAGCTTGAATCTGTGCCTTTAGGGGGTAAAGTTGCAGGGCCCCGTGTCAACAAGGGCTATCAGCCAGGTCACAAGCGGAAAAGCCCTCAGTGACTGTCCCAGAGCCCAGACACTCCAAAAAACTCTAAAGATCACCCTGAAGCTGCCCCAAGCCGCCAGAGCCATGTAAACTCTGGAATGTTGAAAACCCCAACCCCAATCCTTTCGCCCCGAAACCCTTCCCCGAAGTTCTGGGCTTCAAATTTCCTCAGCTTATGAGAGCTTCCAGGGTCTCGGAGGAATGGCTTGCCTTGAGGGTCCCGGTCCAAGACCTAGACGTCTTGGCCTCTGCGGCCAGCTAAAACGCAGAGAGGATACACCCTAAATCCTAAACCCTAGGACGGGCATGGAGGGCGAGCACCGCCTGTAGCCAGGACGAGGCGGAATGTGTCGGTCCCCTCGACAGCCTCTTCGCATCTTCGGCAACAGAAGCATCACAAGGGTTACAGTAAGAGTTCAGGGGTTGGGTTTGAAAAGAGAAGGGGCGACCGGAGAAGGCTGCCAGAATGACATCGGATTTGGACTCACTCTCGAACTAGGGAAGATTCTGCAGGTCACACTGCGAGGACACCCGTGGAATGATGCAATCTCTGCAAATATCGCAGCAAGCAGATCCCTCACCCATCTTCGATTTCTCATGAGCGGGAGGAATCGTCGAACATGAATGCTATAATCCACCCGGCCTTAAGATTGGACATGATTGGACAGGCGTTCTCCCTTCGTAAGCAGCCAAAGCCACAAAATCAACTTCATAGGGCCACCTTGCTGAGTTTGTGGCTGGGCTCGACGGATTAAAACCACACAACGAAGGCTTGGCAAATAGGAACTGCTGCAACTCATCTTCCAACTGCCAGGACCGCGAGGAAGGAGTTTGTGCAGATCGGTGCACAGACGTCGTCCCAAGCTTCCGGCCAGCAAAATTTCGAAGCCTGAGAACTACCAATAAGTTTCTTGGTACTATGGTCAACCATATTCTAACCGCTGAGGCCCGTATACTACTATACAACCCGCTCGTCCGAACCTCAACACCCACGTACTGCGGCCTCCGCATGGAAACGCTGCTCCTCGGTAGCCTGCAGGCCATTCCCAGTACACGGTCGACCGGTATAGTGGTGTAGGGCTGTTAGAGTTGGCCCTGCCCAGGTGGTATTTCTGACTGTATCTTCACGACGATGGGCCCTCTTCGTCGTACTGCAACCCGGTTTATGCATGTAGCCGGTGTTCAGCTTGTTCGCGAAGACGCTCATGGTATGTCTACAAGTCCATGTGTTGTCTGTCTATGCCTCATGCACCTCTCAATGATTTGGCACGATTGTCCCCGGGGCGGATCTGCATAGCCTTGTACTTGCATGTCCACCTGCATTTTCATGTAGACATTCGTGACATACATGTCTGAATGTATGTGCCCACATGACGAGCCTATGAACCTCGAGAACATTTGAATGACTTGAACCACACTTTTCAAGACTACCTATAGTCTCCATTGTAGTTCGTTTGCGGGTTACCTTTTCGGATCCTTCACCTGAACTTGCTTAAACCAAAACAAGAACTACAATGGAGACTATAGCTACTGACAACATTGCTCCTGTTGCCCTGGCTGCACCTGGCCGCCAGGGGCACTAAAGCGACAGGCGCTCCACTGAACCTGCCCGGGACTTCTCAGAACTGGAGTTTCAGAGGTCACGCTGGTGCCTGCGTGTGTCGGAAAGCCGGGGCTTCGGGGTTCATTGCCTCTTTTTGGTGAAATTCGCCTCGGCCGCAGCCGAAGCGGTCAGGGTTTCCCACCAGGGATCCCCAGTTTCCCCAATGAATGTCGGGAGTTTCAGCCGGCTGCACATTCGGCGGTTGTGCATCAAGGACCCGGGAAACTGCGGTCAACACCCAGACACCGTGGTTCGAAAGGGAAGATGCGTTGAAACCCCCACGCCGCTGCAAGTGTCGGTGACTTCGATCGACTCGGCCGTCTGGGCCGCAAGAATCTAAACCCAAAACCGAACGAAAGCTGAACTGGCCTGGCTTTCGCTGGGCACATCGAGTGGTGAGCCTGGCGCCAGGCAGCCTCGATCTGAACCAGCAATACGGAACGGGTGTATATAGGGGCCTGAACAACTAGAATATACGAAACCTGGTGTCGGGGCCGCCTATCAGCGATGAGCTAAAGAAAGGACGACTTCTGCATCTTCAGAGACTGTTTACAACAGTTGCAGCCAGCAAGGGGCATGGTCGGTATGTTTGTAAACTTGGAAAAAAGTCTGCGGAAGTCGGATCCTACGATGGTATTCTGATGGGCTATGAAACCAAAATCTGTACAGCCAAGTCCCGTGGCGAAGAGCAGGTACGTGTAAGATTCAGCGGCTCAGTAGTTGGTTTGAGGGCCTAGGGTTGAGGGTTTAGGGTTTGTCAGCTCGTGGCCAACATGCCCCAAGTAGTTGCACGCGATCATCATTGAAAAAGCATCTAGATTTCTCTGAACCTGTCAAGGCAGCAGGAAGTCGAGTGACCGTTTTGATGGGCACCTTACACCTCTCTCTGAAGGGACAGTGTCTAGGATTTTTCTGCACGAACTCCATCTTTCAATTGTGATGTTGATGATAAGTACATGATAGAGCAACCCAGGACAATTGAGATTTTGGCAGCACATCTCGGGACTGGCCACATTCTGGACAAACCAGTTCAGCAGTCGCAGTCATCAAGGCCATCTGGGAGACCCCGATGGCATCACAGGTGCGCATCACTCTGGCATTGAACTGAAGGGTTTGAAGTTCCGAGAATAGTGTATGCTCAGAGGAGCTCCACTTTCAAACCCACGCTGTTTGAACCTTGAGGGTACATGACAACCCATTCCTAATTTTTGCCCGGCTGTAATAAACTGAGAAAAACCTTTCTGAACTTGGAACCCAGCGCAAGGCCCCATAAAAAATTTCGGGTTGGCAGGAGTCTAAGCTTGCAACCCCACTCGGGGCTGACCAGCTGGTCGTCACGGAGCTGCCACACTTGGCCTCCAGTCAATGCGGGCACACATGGCAGGACTTTTAAGGGCATAAACGTGGCTTGTATGAGCGTCCGCATGTCTCCAACATGATCAGCCGCGGTGGAAACCCGGGCGCAACAGGCTTCAAGACTTGGGCGTATGATTTCAGAGCTGCAAGCCATCCCCAGCTACTGTCCGGCTCTGCCCAGATACAGCCCGCATCGAACCGCGGCAGCTGCGAAGCCATCCGAACACCAAGTCTTTAATCCTGAACCGAAGAAATGATCACACCGCCATGGGCCACGACTGTTCGGCGGCTTGCGGTGAATGCACCTTGGCGAGTGTGGTAGGGTTGTTTTGTGTCAGTGAGGTTTGTGCCCGTGACTGGCATGCCTTGCAAGCTCCTGGCTGCCCCAAAACCCGGCAGAACCCGCAAAGAAACGAAAAGTGGTCCGAAGCTCCCGAAGCCCCGAGGGGTTTTCTCAGAGTCTCCGCCCCCGAAAGCCCAAGTGAAACTCATACCCCTGAACGATCACTCTGAAGGGTGACAAGCCACAAACACCCTAGACTTAGACCTGAATTCCTTATAAACCCACAGTTCATCCCTCAAACTAAGAACTTAGGCCCCGGCCCTAAACCCGAAATCCTAATCCCTCTAAAGTAGAAGCCTTAATAATTAGAATTGGGTTTTCGGGCCCATTATACTATGATTATAGGTAATTATTTAGGCTTCTATATTAACAAAGTTGCAGGTGAGGAGCCCGTACGGCCCCGGGTTGCCCAGGCGACCTTGACTTTCAGGGATGCGTTTGGCATTCCAATCCTTATGATTGGCATGTAACATGATCATATATATGAACTAATACATACTTATAGATGTATATTTACAAATATAAATATATATATATATATACAATTTATGTGACTTGCAACATATCAAAGACAGTCTATCATAACATACGGGTTGAAGGCTGCAGCTGTGCAGTTTTTACGACTGAGGGATGAGGGCCCCATGGGTTCAGACTGAAGCTTAAAGGGTTTAGGGCTTAGGGTTTAAGGTTTAGGGTTTAGGGTTTAGGGCGTAGGGCTTAGAGTTTAGGGCTTAGGGTTTAGGGTTTAGGTGGAGATGTGAAGAGCAAGTACGGAATGTGCTTGGTTAATGACACCTTCTCAAGCCCAAACCCATACGTACTCTGAATGCCAAGCTCTACGTGTGATATAGGGGCCTTAACGCTTAGAATGGGGTTGCGGTGTAGGTTGTAGAATTCCTATAGTAGCCCAAGCCTTCACAGGGAACGTTTCAGCTGGGGGCTCCCGAAACTTTGATTTTGGCCTTGCAGTCTGTAGGGCTCTCTCCATTATTAGCTCTCAACATTGTTCCACCGACATCCACCGACATCCTCGAGATCCTCCCTCAACCTCATAACTGAAACATTGGGCAAGCCCAAGAACCAGGAAACGCTGCTTCCACCTGACCAAAACCAGAAGAAGCCCAATCTGCCATCTGGCCTCTACTTCCCAATACTCTTCCTTCGGGGCTCCTGACTCTACAATTTCCCTAAACCCTAAACCCCAAATAACTCTACAATTCTTCTGATTTAAGTCTTAGGCCTTCAATCCACGGTCGCGGCCCTCTGAGCTACGAGCCATCCAAACCTGAGCCCAAGGCTCCAGGGCTTGGCGAGGAAGGGTTCAGCTAATGTGGGGGGCCTTCGACAATTAGAACCGGGTGCCTCTCAAGGGTTCTATAAGATTTTGAAGCATTTAATAATTAGACTGCGGTTTTGGATCCAAGAAGCTAGAGGGTCATGCAGGACAGAAGACAGTACCCCTCCGGCCGCCGGAGTTTTGAATGGCTTTCGGGGCTTAGGCTTTAGGGTTTAGGGTCTCGGATTCATGCACGTGTCTATTGGCATAGGCAGGGAACCCTGACGTCGAAAAGCCCCGTGTTTGGATTCCGATGGGTGCTTTGGTCCCAGGGTTTGGAGTAGAGGGGGTTTCAGACGAGAGCGGGACTCCAACAAAACCGCCAATGGCGGGCTATATAAGCAAGGCATCCCTATCGAAATCAAAGCCTCTATGGGTTTTCAGGTGCGGAGCGCAGGGTTTGAAGCTGGACGCTCGCAGGGGATTCAGGGTTTAGGTAGTGCAGTATGGTTATTTTGGGAAACATTTAAAAACCATAAATGACTAGTCAGGCTTCTAGAAAATTACTACGGCTCATGGCTGCTCTGCAGCTCGGACCGTTCTGATCTAGCAACACACCAGGCGCAGCGAGATCAACTCTGAAAGTTGCTTCGTAGGCTGCGAGCCTTGAGGGTTCGGAGCTTCTTACAACTAAGCGTGTTGTTTTGTGAAGTTCTTGTGGCAAAATCCTACAAGTTGCTGTTAGAGACCATCCATGAACCCAAGTCTCAAGCTTGAAGCCGAAGCCCTGGGCCCCTTCCTAAATGGCCCTAAACCCTAGCAAAGGGACCTGGCCGCCAAGAGGCAGTAGCTGGCTGAACCATGAAGGTTCCTTCAAGGGACCCCTTACGTGGTCCTTTAAGGATTCCATTCTAGGGGCTCCTCGAAGCTCCTGGGTTGGGTCCTTACAGCCCTCTGGTAAAAGATACCTAGGCAAGGTCCTCTAAAACCCTAAGCCCGATAAAGGCAACAATACAGGCCCCAATGGCTCCCGTTCAGAGCGGAACCTCATCTTGAAACCCTACCATAGACAAGATGCTCCAAGCCTTCGTGCCCAACGGTTGCGGAACTCAGAGGGCCGACGGCAGTGGCCGTCTTTTACAAGGGGCCTAGAGTTTAAGAAACTTTTTTGCCTCCCACCTAGCTAGGAGAGTTGAAGGTTTGGGTTTGTGAAGCCAAGGGTTTCCAAAATAGACAAGGAAGGTGTGACTGGAGGAGCTGCACGCGGTTAGGTTGCACATGCTTGCGCCAAGGTTCTGCTCCTCCAAGGTAAACAACTCACGGGGATCGAAATCGCTCAGGTTGAACAAGTTTGCTTCGGGCTTCGGTTTGTTGCACTGAGGTTTAAGGCTCCAGGGCGAGCCTCCACATCCCGGAAAAAGTACCGCTTGTAAGGGGTAGAAGCCAAAACTCCCATCAAAGCCCCCCCCCCCCCCCGTGACAAAAAAAAGCAAGAGAGACCCTAAACCCTAAACATAGTAATCATGCCTCTCTTCGGCCTCTGGTTGGAGTTGTAACCATTCCGGCTTGTAGATTAACTAGCGAACCAACTTAGAACTTACACACTCCAGGGTTTAGGTGTAGGTTTCGGCTTTGGGCCTCGGTAACTCGCCCTGTTCCGTGTTTCGGCTTCCCGGTAACGGCTGGGGCGCTTCAGGCAAGGAGTTCGGAAGTTACGCCCTCAAGGACTTGCGGGTCTACCGTTGAGGGGCTTGGGTTTCAAAGCCTCGCCTCAAGATGCCTCAAACTCCACCCTCCAAAACCTGAACCCTGAAACCATTCAAGCCCAATCCGAATGCCTAAACCCCAAACAGAGATCCCCCAACCGTGCATCTCCAAACCCAAATCCTCCAAAACCCCCATAGGACTTCTGGTAAAAAAGAAAACCCTGGCGGACGCCTCCAGGG
Organism: Symbiodinium necroappetens; assembly: GCA_905231915.1. NCBI lineage: Eukaryota > Dinophyceae > Suessiales > Symbiodiniaceae > Symbiodinium > Symbiodinium necroappetens. The sequence goes on along the minus strand of CAJNJA010026108.1, from coordinate 11,294 downwards.
GCCGAGACCACTGCAGCAGGAGAGTGCGCCGACCTGCAAAAAATCGGAAGGGGGGGGGGGCGGGGGTGGGAAGGAGCTCACAATGCTCTCACCAAAGGAAGTGCTCCAAAGACCCCTAAACCGGGGCTTTTCTAGCAAGTAAGCAAGGACGAAGCCACCCAGCTTAGGCCTTAAAAGCCCAACCCTGCTAAACCCTCCTATCGGCCCTGAACCCTGCGTTCTGGCTTCGGGATCTTGGGCCGAATGCCATGAAGGTGCGGATCGGAAGGCGCCAGCAGAAAATCTCAAGCTGCTACAGGCCTCATGGCTTTGGGGCTTAGGGGGTTTTGGGTCGACAGTTTAGGGTTCTCAAGGTTTGGCGTTTCAGGCTGTCTCTGGGGTTTCGGCGCTCACACTCAGACAACCCAGACGATCGGGTTCGGTTCCTCGGCTGCTGAGGTCTCTAGGCCTCCAAGGTGGGTTCAGCAAACTAGGGCTTCAGAGCTTAACCTAAACCCTAATCCCCCAAAAAGTTTAGCCTAAACTGAAGCCTAAAGTCACAAGGCCCTAAGTCTTGGTGTCGGTGAGTGCAGGGCTGCAAGCTCAGATGTTGGAAGGCGAAGGCCGCAAAAAGGCGATGAAACGCCGTAACGTTTGAGTTTCAACCCTGAAGGCCCCAACACACCGTTGTACCCCAAGGGCCTTTTGAATTAGAACAGGGCTTTTAAGTTTTCTAATGTACATTCTAGTATAAGTATACTATAAGTATATTCGGGACTATAAAACCCCCAACCTGTATACTTCAATTCTGCGGCTGCGTGGTCCTATTTTCCGATGTCATCTCCGGACAGGCATTCGGCCTGGAGCCTTAAGGCTCGACTTCGATGGGGCATCTCACAGGCAACTTCGACGTTTAGGGGTAGGGTTGAGGGTTTAGGGTTTCACTCACAACTGGGACAAGCCGGGCGAGGTTCCGAGGTACGACGAAAGCACTTTGGCCAAGACGGTAGGTTCACCATCCCAAAAAAAAATCAACCTTTCAAATTTCAATTCACTCCACGTCCAAAAGGCACCAGCTCCAACCTGGCGCCAGTTCCCTCATTCAAACGATCAGCAGAACCTGAACACAGAGGGTTTAGGGTTTAGGGGTTAGGGGGGCAACCTCAAAAGGCAACTTCGACGTAGCCATCAGCCAGCGCCAGCGAGAACACCCGCCGGCACTCCGATCGGTCCCCCTCCAGGCCCAGCTGCAGGAAAACAGGGATCGACCGGCCCTTGGCAAAGTCGGCCGCAGTCCAGTTGCGGCAGTTCCGGATGTCCAGTCTCGCGCCGGCCGCGATGAGAGCTGCGGCACCCTCGAACTGAGAAGAGTTGATGGCTTGCATCAGCGGCGTGCTGCCATGTATGTGGTAGGCAACTGTCGTGAGAACAGTGGTTCGGCCCAACCGATACTGCAAGGCCTTTGCACCAAGAAGCAGCCGGCCCAGTCGCCTAAAGTCGCGCTGCAGATTGAACTGAAAGTTAATGTCGGCACGTAGACCGATGAGGCGCTGTACCAGCTCTGCAGAACCGCCGCGAGAGCCCGTAGCGGGCCAGAGTGCCCGTGAAAGATCCAGCGAACCCGGGCAGGTTCCCAGCATCAGCTCCTCCAAAGCTGCTCTGGACCCCGAAGAGGCGGCAGCCTCAAAACTATTGGCACCAATCAAACTTCGGGCCAAGGGATTGCCGCCCACATGACAGAGAAGTCGGATGTCCTCAACGTTGTCAGACATGGCTGCAAGGTGCATGGGGCCACCAGCTACTCCAGCTTCAAGGTGAGCCCTCGCCGCAAGAAGCAACTGTGTGGACTCGTGGTGCTTGAAAAATATCGCCAGACTCAGTGCCGACATCCACACGGGAAAGCCCAGCATCGGCTCGTCCCTCGAAGTCCGGCAGTTCACGTCTGCATGCTGCTCCAAAAGGCCTCTCAACACCTTAGTGTTCCCGGCCAATGCCGCGTAGTGCAGCGGCCGCCACCCGGCGCTGTCGGCCTCGCCGACGTTCCTCAAGCCGTTCTGGTGGAGAAACTCTGCAACTACATCACCATCACCCTCGCAGCTGGAGAGCATGCCACCCAAAGGCGGAATGTCCAGCCCACGCAGATGAACAGACTGTAGGTTGAAGTGGCGCCGGAACGCAGGGAGGTCCCCCACGCGCAAGCAGTAATTCAGCTTTTGGGCTACGATCTTCAACAAAACAGGGGCTAGCTTCTGGCGATCCTCCGCAACAGTAAAGTCACCTTCCCCGACAGAGCCAGCCGGAAATGACAGCGCTGTGCCAACAGCTTTCATGGAAGTCTTGCTCTCTATCAAGATCCAGAGGCTGTCCGGCGACAGCTCGCGTGCAGCTCTCTCTAGGCGGCACCACCCACGTCTACTCCAAGTTTTCACGGATAACACATTGGCCTCGAAGGGACAATCGAGCACAGGGCAGAGCGCCAGAAAAAAGTGGCTCTTAGATACATAGGCTGGGATGCTGTTAATGGCGTTGGCCTGCTGGCTGCCGTCTGATTCATCGGCTCCGCAAGACTTGCGCTGCTCCAGCTGTGGGCAGGAAAAATAGTCATACCAGAAAAACAGAGCTTGCGCTTGGAAGGCCTTCATGGGAAACGGCTTGGCTGTTCGCACAGCGCTTTCCGTGGTTCCTTCCAGTGAAACAAATCCACGGCCCGTCAGGAGCCGCCGGACAGCACCCTGTAGGGTGTCCATCTGCTTGAAGTCGGGGTCGGGGTGGTGCTTGGCAACCCACTGGTGCGACACGAAAGCTGCCCTCCCGATGTCCTCATTGAAGACCGTGAGCTCGCCCCGTGCCTGCACCGCAGTAAGCAAGGGAAGTCCGAACCACGACAGATCATCCAATCAAGGAAGAGCAAAGGCAAGTTGCCACACTAGGAAAACATTTCGGAGGCTGGTGGGTTGAGGCGCAGACTGCAGAGGGGCGAGACGAGAAGCGTGAGGAACGAGGCACCCAGCAGCAGAGGTGAAGTGTCTAGCTTGGGAACGAGAAATTCAAGGCTGTGGACGATGTGTCGCCCGGCTTGACTCAGCTTCACTTGAGTCGCGAGCTTTGGGGGACGAGGCTACCCCGCTGGACTCCCGGGCACGCGTCTCGGAAATACCGTGAAAATCGCTTTGAATCTGAAGACACCCGCTCAGTGCGGCAGAAGCATTGGTGATGGAGATCACTGCACAACGTACAAACCGGCACGGGACACTGCTCTTACTATATGCCGCTTGTAGAACAGGTGCTGATTAGACTGTGAGCAGGCATCTTCAAACAAGACGAACTGCATGCAAACCCCCATAAGGACTTGTAATGCAAAAGGTCTCGCTCTTGCCAAATCTATGAAGCTGGAAACAAACGACGACGCAAGACGCTGCTGACCCTGTAGTTTGAGAGCGGCCGTTCTGCAGAATGAAAAAGATACAGAATGCTAGAGGGCCCGATACGTTGGGGGTTTACCAGAGCTCGGGGTTCGCTGGCCTTCAACTCTTCGTGTGGCTCCACCTTCGTCATCTTCAGTAGAACGTCCGATGCGACGGTGTACATGGGGAAGAGCATCGAAGGAGCCTAAGCAGAAGGGTCCCTCGGCATCCGCCGACTCTAAAGCTCTAAATCTCCACTCAAGGAACCCCCAATTTGTTATGGCCACTATATCTATTACCCAAATAAGAGCCCAAGCGGCTTCGACTTCATCTGGCAGCGACTTGGCATGGATCTCCAGCGGTGTCCAAGATTTTCCCGAGCCACAGAAGGCCATGGGCTCAATTGACACGCAAGAAACTAGGCAGCCTCACCCCCGAATCCAAAATGCGGCCCACTATCTCGGCACAGCTGCTACGGGCTGCCGCAAAATCTTGGTACACACAGTCACTCTGGCCATGAACGAGAAAGAGGTGATAAGGCGTGGCTAGGCTGGCCAGATGGCCAGTAATTAATACACTTTCCCTTGTCATCCGATGTTTGATACCGACAAAGACCATTCTAGCTCGTGTGGGCCTTGTCATGCGACTGAAAACCCAACATGCTCCGTGCAAATGCACTTGGAGAGCCGGCATGAGTTTCAACCACAGCGTCTTCGAGGAGGGCTGCTGGATTTGAGACACCTACGCTGGAGTGTTGGAGCCCGAAACAGCTATGCCCCGACAAACGTCTGGCTCAGAGGAGGACTGACCATGGTTGTTTTAGGTTGGGCGCGTGTAAGTATTCTCGCCATGGATATCTTGAGAATCGTCGACATCCAATTTCAATTAGACTCAAAATTCTTCAAACAGGTCTCGACTTATTCGCCTACGAAATCGTGTCCAGCAAGCTTCGCGCCTGCAAGTCCTCGTTCTTAGGCGCAAACCATTGCCCTGCCACTCGCAGTAAGAACTAAGGCGTTCGGAAGTGCATCTTGTTGCATAAATCATACTTTCATACATGGCTCCAAATGCAAAGCTTCGTGGGGCAAAGCTGCCAGGGCGCAAGAACTCGTTGCCTGCCTGTCGCCGTCTCGTCGCATTTGGAGAAACGCCACTCGTCTTTGCTCCACTCCTGCAAGCAGAGTCCTGCACACGAGCCCGGATGGAGGCTCTCGACCGTGGGTCTCAGGCGCTAGCAGCTACCGATCACATCAACTCCAGGGAGGTAAGCCGTTGCAATTCCAGGTGTTTGCTCTAGGCCGTATCCAAGCATGTAAGTCGATGCTTTGCAGGCATTGGGCAACAATGAGGGGATGCGTAGCTGCAGAAGGCTTCCACACACGACCGGCGCCTAGAACCTCACATTCCTGCTGCACCTTGCTTGACTATGGGTGAGCCTTCTATGCGTGAGCCTTGTCGTGCACAGCACCGAACGACTAGTAGATAGAACTTGAACTCGACGTCGGGCTTGCCATATAATCTACCATAAATTTAGTGCCATACTATACCATAACTTATAACACAGGGTGTTTTGTCATGTGGTGTACCATGCCACTATATCCTGGTACTGTTACATTTGGCAGCCAGAAATCCCCGAGTCCTGAGGACTCCTCCTGCAGCGTGAAGACCTGAACTGGTTCCTTGTTGGGGATATATTAAAAATGATCATTTTTAACCCTTGTTAGGGTTTTATTATAACAAAAATGTAAAATTGTATCCAACAAGGACCCAGTGAAGCTGCGCACGTCTTGATGTGAAGTTGGGTGCATCACAAAGGGGCCTTAATAACTAGAGCAGGGGTTTGGGGGCATCTTGTACTATACTTGGAAAGAGGAACCCCCAAAATAGTGTAGGTAATTATTAAGGCCCCTATACGTATTAGTTTCAGGCTTTCGGCGCTCACACTCGGACACTCCAGGCGAGGCATGCGGTTCGAGGTCTGATTGATGCGAAACACAAAGCAAGCGCAAGCATCATCCACAACCCAATTCAAGTTTCGGGGTTTTTTGCCTTTCACTTCGCTAGGACGAGCCCGCGTTGCAGGGGGGGTTTAGGGGCTTGGGGCTCAAGCTTTCGACTCGCACAATCGCACTGGGCAGGCACGAATTCATAGGTCAGGGTTTTTGAACGCCGTTTCACAGGTCAGGGCTATATAGGGTTTAGGGATGTTTAAGGTTTATAGTTTTCTGGAGGGTAAGACTCCACGAGCTCCCCAAACTCAAGAAAACTAAAGGGATAATTTTGCCGGGTCGAAATCACACCGCCGTTTGGTGGTGACTGTGACTAGGCTGCCTTGCAGATGGTGAGGATGTCTTACCAGCGGGAAGAAGGAGGCTTTTACATGTCAAGATTGGGCCGCCTTCACAAGCACATTTTTTCACAAGGGACTCGACTGCTGCCCTTACCGACAAGCGCATAAAGTCTTGAATAAAATATGCGCCAGCCAGTAGCAGACTCCTGTTGGCCTCGGTTCTATGGAGCTTTCTCAGTTCGGGGAGCCCGAATGCGGCTGCGGATCCTGTCAAAACTACTCGTCGGAAGTGGACATCGCAGGTGGAGACAGCCCCAGGTTTTGACCTTGGCATCCCTGGTGCCTCGCCTAACTGGACCTCTAGGGTACCAGTGCCCTAAACCCTAAACCCTAGATCCTAATAGGATACCAGTACCCTCCGCACCTCCATTGGAAGCAGACCCAGGATCTCCAAGGGAGTCCGACGCAGCTCCTGTCGCAATATTCGGGGCCAGGGCGTCGCTCTGAAGGAGCTTAGGCTTGATGGGTTTAGGGCCTCAGTGCCTTGCTTGGCATAACAGTTTGAGCATCCTTACGTGTAGGTTAGAAGTCTTGCTTCTAATGTTCAAATGGTGGCACCCGAGATCGAAGCCATCCAACCGAAACGATATGCCGGATCAGCCGATCGAGAAAACTGAGCTGCAGACTTCCCACTAGGGTCACGAGCGCTGTCTCTGTCTAAGAACAGGGTGCTGGCGCTGAGGTGTTTCGAGCTACACTTGTTGCACCTTGCTGCTATGAGCAACGACAAGGGTCATACGTGTCACGGAACCACATCATGAATGAAGGCAAGATTGGTGGATTACGTCTTGACACGGTGTCATGAAGCCCGCCTCCAGCTACCCCAGCAAAAAAAACACGAACAGGTTGCAAGCGAGCTGCCAGAAAGCTGCCCAAGCCTGGCAAATCGACCGGACTTTTGCATCGGCTGCCTAATATAGGGGCCTTAATAATTGGAATAGGGTTTGGGGGGTATACTATACTATACTTATAATAAGGAGCCCCCAAAATAGCATAGGTAATTATTTAGGTCCCTACATTACTTACGAAGCAATGTACCAGCAGGATGTGCCCCGGCCTGCGCACTGGAGCCGCGCCTTTCCAAGGGTCACCCAAGAGACCACGGCTGTCACTAGGATAGTGCTTTGAGGTATAATAGGGGTATATATTATTCTTCTACAGTTAGACTGAGCATCCCTGAGCAATAGTACTACTAAAACTGCAGCTCCTATATTAGAACCACCTTGCGATAGCAGAGGCCCAAAACCAAGCCCCCGGCTTCCTGAGTGCCCATTACCTGGATCACAAAGAACTGAATAAAGAGTCGAGTCAAGAGATACGAGTAGCAGACAGAAACCTTTACACAAAAAGCAGACAAGGCTGCACAGTACAGATTTTGGAAAAAAGTTGTAGAATAAGGAGTGTTTGTCCATAAGTTCAGTGCGCTCTCTCTCTCTCTCTCTCTCTCTCTCTCTATCTATCTATCTATCTATCTATCTAGCCGTCTATCCATCCATCCATCTATCTCTCCCTATCTCTCTATCTCAATCTAGATCTATACCTATCGTGAAAATACTCACGTGTCTATCTATCTATCTATCTATCTATCTATCTATCTATCTATCTATATATATATATATGGGTATATGCTTTCGTGCGGGTACGTGTATGTATGTATGTATGTATGTATATGTATGTATGTATGTATGTAATTGCATGTATGCAATTACATACATACGTATGTATGTACATGTACATGTACATGTACATCTACACTTGAAGGTTGTCATACTGGTAAGCATAAACGTGGGAATACGCAGTACTAGCAGTAAGCAGACCCGAAGATTCGTCAACGCCTGAAGCGCTCTGGTCTCCGACACGTCTTCTACCACGCGGATGCCGGTGGCGAAGTCTGCAAACCGTGGGTGCTTGAGCGCCTGCGGGCATGTTGCTGCTGCTTAAACCGCTGGGCTTCCCGGCGCAGGTCAGGTTGAGGGTGCTTGTTCCGGCTGGCTGTGCAGTACTACTACAACAGCAAGGTTCTAATCCGAACCACGCCAAGAGCAAAAGATACTTCAAAAAAACGCGTTGCGGATTCTATCTTTCCCGAGCTGGGGGTAGCCATTTCGCAACTGCGACTTTTGCGAGTATCGCGGGCACTGCATGGAGTTTCTGTCGTGTCCAAAAAAGTATCTCATCACTTTAGGCAAACCGTTCTGCTTGAAGTATACTTGTTTGACCGGAGGGGCTAGGAACTACCTCGCTGCCGATCGTCAAAAGCCATGCTTGCTGCTATGCAGAAGTATGTGTATGCTTCTGTATTGCATTTTTGCATTAAGCACCGGCAACCTGATTCTCACACATCCACATGAGCCCTAAACTCCGTTTCCTAAAAGCCTAAACCCGTAAACCCTAATTAACCCTTAAACCTTAAACCCACACCCTTCAACCCTAAACCCCTAGACACCATTTATGTCACCCTTAACACCCTCAGCCCTAAACCTTCCACGCCTCTGGAGCCCACTGGCCGAACCAGGCGTCGATGATCCGCGCCTCGTCCGTGACGGGTCGCCGGATTAAGAACGAGGCTCTCGTCTTAAGGCCTAACCGCGGAGCCTTATTGATTAGAATCGGGTTTGGGGGTTCTTTATGGTATAATGATACTAAGGGTTCTTGTGGATCCCATGATCTACTGTCTTATCTACAACTTTGAGGCCACAGCCTACCGTCGAATAGAGTTTGGGTATGCCTGTGCAGGATATGTATAGAACACCTTGGGACCTGGCTTCGGCACGCCCTTTTGGCGCTTGGCGCCTCCGGGTGACCGGGCTCAACGTTCCATTGGATCCTTGTCCCTGTATGGGTGAGATTTACTGCTCTGTGGATGAGCATACTGGCCTGTTGTACCATGTTGGATCAGCTGCTCCGAGGCAGCCGCCAAAACGACGATCGCCCCAGGCCGGAAGCGAGCCACTCTTGAGAACACCGGCCATGGCTTGTTCGCCAGCCTGGATCGCATGAAGTTCTTTCAATTCCTGGCCAGCATCGCCACCTTGCCGTGGCTCGCCCCAGCAAACAGCAGAGCCATCACCCAGAAGCGCAACGAAAGCAGAATTGGAAGCTTGGATGTGCTGCACATCCTTTCGCCGGTCTTGGACACTGCTACTATCACCACCATAGGCAGGATTGCCCCATGTGACGACAGATCCGTCGCCAAGGATAGCCGCAAAGGCCCCGACAGAAGCCTGAATTTTCTTTACATTCATCACCTGGTCCTCAACACCGTCGCTGTTCCCGCCCCCCTTCTCGTCGCCCCATGTTACGACGCGGCCGCCAGCAGTGATGGCAGCAAAGGCATCGTCCGAAGATTGAATCTCCTGGACATGTCTCAGCTGTTCCAGCACCTCGCTGCTGTCTCCACCTGCTTCCTCCGGGCCCCAAGTAACAACGGATCCATCAGCCAGGATAGCAGCAAAAGCACAGTTGGTCGCTTGGATATGTTGCACATCCCTTAACTTCTCGCACACCGCGCTGCTGTCACTTCCAAACTCCGGGTGCCCCAAGAGACGACGGACCCATCGGCCAAAATCGCCGCAAACGCTTCATGCGAAACCTGGATATGCCTCACGTTCTGCAGCTGTTCTTCGACGGAGGAGCTGTCTCCGCCGGAGTCAGGAAGCCCCCAGGTCACTACAGACCCATCTTCCAGAATGGCAGCGAAGGCATACTTGTTGGCCTGGATTTTCTGAACGCCATGAAGCCTGGGTTCCCCAGTATATAATCCCTTAATAACAAGGGTACCCTTGTTCCTGCTGTTTGGTTTTAATTATAAGGGAAGCCAAAAAGAAAAAGGGCAAAAGGGTACTACTGGGAAACCTAGAAGCCGCTCTTGCACTGCGCTGCTATTGTCGAAGTCCGGATTTCCCCAAGTCACAACACGTCCATTGCCGAGGAGGGCAGCGAAGACCTCTGTGTTGGACTGGATCTCGCGAACATCTTTAAGCTTTTCCTGGACAGCTGCACTGTCGCCGCCGCAATCTGGATTACCCCACGTCACAACACTCCCGTCGCCAAGAAGGGCAGCAAAGGCAAAGAGCGACGCCTGGATTTTCTGGACATTCACGAGCCGGTCTTGAATGCTGGAGCAGTCTCCTCCATTGTCCGGATCTCCCCAGGTCAGCACGGACGCATCCCCTTGGATTGCGGCAAACGCCGAAGCATCGCACTTCCACCGCGCACAGGCCACTTCCACCTGTTGCGTGTGCAGAGTCACGACATCCCCAGTCTGCAGACCGGCTTGCTGGACCGTTTCTGTCCCTGGCAAAACCTGTCCTGCAGAATTCGCCACCCTACTGCGGCCGACGCCCAGCAGCGCCTGAGCCTTTTGGGCCAGAGCATCGATCGACGAACCAGCTTCCACCTCTATAGTTTCACTCCTGCCACTCAAGAGCGCAACATCCACGCGGACTGACATGGCAACTTCAATCAGATGGGCCAACCCCGAGTTCTCAAAGCGCTTGTAACAGACAACTGTAGATGCTGCACTTGCACATGCTATATGGCTGCCTTGAAGCACGAAAAGCCCGCGAGCACTGCAACTTCTGGGTTACCGTTTGAACTTAGCCCGACTGAGGCCATGTATCATGAAGGAGGAGCTGGAAACTGCAATGCAGCAGTGAAGATCAATGCACAGCAACCCTGTCAGCGCCCTAAACTCTAAACGCCAAACCCCTTTTTATGCATGGGCTATGCATATGCCAGGAAACCGAGCCAAAACCCCAAAACTCAAAACCCCTTTCATTCAACAACCCCGATGCCGATGACTTGTACTGAGGCCGCAGCCCATCGACCTCCAAAGCCATCTTTGAGAGAAGTCCGCTAGCAGGAATGACCTGGTACCTGCCACGCTTCAGAGTCTGATTCTTGACGGTTTAGAGTTTAATGTTTAATTAGTATTAGGGTGTACACCGGAAAGAACAGACCCCAAAGCAAACCTGGCAGGCATGCAGGGCAGTTGCCAGTTCAAGTGCGCGTGCAACAGCAACGGCGGCAGTTGGACTTGACCGCTGTTGCTGCATGTTGCTGCGACTCTCTTGGTGCCTGTTCCAGACCCTCACCTATTGAAAAACTCCTCATCTTCCTCCTCCTCGTCCTGTTCCGTCTCTACTCCACAACTAAACAGGACGAGGACGAGGGTAGCACGACCGCGGCCATGTGCACGAACAACTAGTTATACTACTACTATTATTATTACTACTACTACTGCTACTATTGCTACTACTGCTACTACTCCTACCACTACTGCTACTACTGCTACTGCTGCTACTACTGCTACTACTGCTACTACGACGACGACGACTACTACGACGACGACGACTACTACTACTACGACGACGACTACTACTAATACAAATACAAATACAAATACAAATACAAATACAAATATAAATACAAATACAAATACAAATACTACTACTACTACTACTACTACTACTGCTACTACTGCTACTACTGCTACTACTGCTACTACTGCTACTACTACTTCTACTACTACTGCTACTACTGCTACTCCTACTTCTACT
>CAJNJA010026097.1:7647-32288 GCA_905231915.1 Symbiodinium necroappetens | reverse complement strand
ACCCTGAATCTTAATATTGATGCCAAGCTGTTCTTAAACCAACCATGTCGGCGAATAGACGAAATCCTTCCTCACGTATCTATGTCATCAATATTGTCATTAGAGGATTGAGGGGAATCATTCAATTAATATGTCATGCTCTTCTTGCTGCGGCTCATACACGATTTTGTCCACCCGCCGTCTCGGGGAACGATTTTCTCATCTTCACAAATACATCTACTCGGACACACCTATAAAATGACACAATGAAATCGGATACAACGTCGGTCCGTCTTCACAGAGAGACTCAGATATAAGAATATGAAGATATCGAATCGCTGATAGATCTGGAATTGTTAGACATCGTCAGGAACAAAATTTCGTCGTACTTGCCTATTCCATCATACGGAGGACAAGGGGTACCCCCCGACAAATATTTTTTGGGTGGCTAATCCACCGGAATGGAGTCATGGACTGTTATAATTGATTATAATGAACTCGCGCTTTCGAAGCACGCGTCGATGCCGATAGCACGAAATTCCCCTTTTTTCTTAAATTTCAAATTGGCTCCGTCGATACCGATAGCAGGAAATGCCAATTTTCTCAAATTTCAATTCGACTCCGTCGATATTGATGGTAAGAAATACCAATTTTTTTTATTTTTCAATTTGGCTCCGTCGATACCGATAGTACGAAATGTCATTTTTTTTCCAAATTTCAAATTGGTTCCATCCATATCGATATCAAGAAATAACAATTTTTTTCAAATTTCAAATTGGATCTTGCATTTTCAAGTTAATTTCAAACTAATTTCAAATTCTATTTTCAAATTCGCTTCTATAGGGAGGAAATATTTTTCGGGAGCATTTTGAAAATCCTTATTTTTTTGAAAATCATTGAGATTTCTAATTGCGCATCCAAAAAAATATTCCCCCTATAGAGACGAGTTTGAAATTAATTTGAAACTAGTTTGAAATTAATTTGAAAATAGAAGATCTAATATGAAATTTGAAAAATACGAGATTTTCTACGTCTGGAATCAAAAGCGGACCTTCCAAGGCCAAGCGTTCCTTGACTTCATGCCTAAAATCGGCCTGTCCAGAACACCGCCCGCCTCACGAAGCCACTAAATAGCTTTATAGTAGACGATTATATCTAGAAAATACAAAGAGAACAAGAGACCCAGCTTTCGTAATACAACAATCTACTTCTTATATTATTAATAAATTAAATCTTGCATCAATTTCTAATCACGACCCATCTCTTCCAAATCCTAAATCTTAATATTAATAAGAAGCCGCTCTTTAAAATATATATATATCGGCGAATAAACATAATTTAACATAAATAATTTTGTCCGGTCTCCATATCATTAATATCTTTATTAAATTCATAATTTTAATATAATATAATTATATATTCATTTAGTAAAACAAAATATTATTTATTCAATTAATATATAGAAATTAAGTATTATCAATATATTTTTCAAAATTCAATTTCATATTCAAAATATGACAAGATTAAATTATCGAATATATCAATTTAAAATCAAAATCAAAAATTTCATTCTTCTAAATTTTTGAGATATATCGAAATTAATATCATAAATAATAAGATATCAAAAATAGATCATTCTCTTAGATATTTCATATATATATTTCTTCAAAGAAATCATATTATTAAAGAATATATATTTTATAATCAAAAATTATATATCGATAATACAAATATTGAAAATATTTTATATAAATACTTTCGATATTTTGCATCAAAATTTCATTATCTATTTCATATTAATTCTCTATTTTGAAATTTCCAAAAAATATTATTTAATACTTAATGTTCTATGAATCATTTGTCTAACATCAATATATTATTTAGCATTTATCATTTAAATTCTCTATTTGAGAAACAAAATAATGGGGCACCTCTGTTTTGCAGATCATATGGCGGACACTAGTAGTCTGAAAACTAATAAAGATTTATCGAACATATAGGTGAACTACAACCCATAAGAAAGGTCTCCAGAGATCGACGAAGAATGAAACTCTCAAGCATGAAGAATCGCATGTCGTCTTTCTCCATTACATTCCCTTGGCAGATCACAAGAGTTGGTGCCAGGAGGCGACCAATCAAATGAAGGACCCGAAAAGGGTCTGTCAAGTAGCGGCCCAAATTTGATCTGAAGTTTATGGTGTCGGCTACTCATTTGAGAATATCTCTAGCCCATGTGCAACCCTTTCTACCATGCTACGAAGGTCCTGCATCTTCAACCTGTTCGGGTCCTGATTCTGAGAATTCAGAAAACCCAATACACCTTAATTAAGCAATATACCTTAATTTATAGGGGCCTTATTATTATCATTTAAGGTATATTCCTTAATTACGGGGTATTGGGTTCTCTGAGAATTCGGGAGCTCACGCTCCACCGGCTTCGGCTTCAGCTTTCGCGTCGGCTTCGGCCTCCGAAACGCGGTTCGCCAGGGCTTGTGCCAGTCCTGCGTCCTGCATTCTTGATGGGTTCAGGGTTTAGGGTTTGGGGGTTTTTTAGGGTCTGGGTCCTGCATTCTTAATGGGTTCAGGGCTTTGGAGGTTGGAGATTACCAAGGTTTCCAGGTATGGGGATGTGGGATGTAAGGGTCGGGGTTTTGGGGATCGGGGTTTCGGATTCTAAGGGTTGCTGGAAAGGGTGGACTGTTGCATTTCCAGGCCCGGTTCTTTCGAGCAACTGGGGCAACTGAGCGTCTTCGCGCTTGGGGGGTCCGCGGGTTTTCGGGGTGTCAGGGTTCTGGGTTGAAGGCCTTTTGTGTCATAGTGGCATGGTAGGTCTCATGTGGTGTTCGGTATCGCCTCAGTGGTGGTTTGCAGAGTGTCCACAGAGTTCATCTTAGGCTTCATTTGATATGCAGAGGGGATTCTGTAGTGGGTGTCTTGCGATTCCGTGCGATTGCTTGGTAAGGGTTTCGCAACTCCCCAACTCAATCCCAACAGCCTTAGAGCTCCCAGACAAAAATCCCCGTGGAACCCTGGTAAGACCCATATAGAACTCCACGAAACCCCTCTCAGACTACGTCAAGCTCCAAAAACGTCAAACCCAGGCCTCTAAAACTATTCCACTCGCAGAAGACCCAATAAGAACCCTATACACCCTTCTTCAACCTCGATTAAAAAAGTTCTAAACCCTAAACAATAGACCCCATGCCGTCCTCCTGCTTCAAAGTTTGCACTCGCGCGACCAAGGCCTGTGTAAGGTAGGCGATCGAGTCCTTGTCCTGCTTTAAAGAAGGAGTTTAAGGTCTAGGGCTATGGGGTCAGGGGGATGGGCTCTGGATTTCGGGGTTAGGGGATTTAGGGTTCTGGCTATGGGTTCAGAGCTGGGTCTTTAGAACTCCCCAACCCTAAAACGCACCTAGAACCAACAAAAACCCTAAACCCCTAAACCCGGAATGAACCGATACCAGGGGGGTTCTTAGGCCCGGAGGCTCATAGTGGGGGATTTACAGGGCTGTAGGCTTGTGGTGGGGCGGCAGGCGTGCTGAACATATCCGCCAGACCGCAACCGTCACAGTTCATTAGCCCGATAAGCCCGTGCTCCCCATATATCCCGATCCAAGGACTTGCGAACAAGACGCCGCTCCCAAGGACTTGCAGTTTCGTTGGCTTTAATTTTTTGGGGCAGGCTCTTCGGTACTGGGCGTTGGTAAATTCTAGCAACCGGGATACCTAAACCCTAGAGAAACCCTAAACCGCTTTCGGTTAGGACTCTCGGGCAGACCGGCCCAGTCCTTAAACCACTCCAGCTCGTGCATGGCAACGAAGATCTTCCCAATGTCCGGAGGCATGACCTAATCGGGAGCTATAGAGGCCTTCTTCTTCTTCTGCGCTGGGCGTAAAGTCCAGAGGACGTGTCCATGGCTAAATGAATTCAATGGTGAAACAGTTGGGTGTCGGGGCAAGAGCAACAGCCTGCTGTACAAGCCACTCAGAAAACGGTCTTAGTGCGCTAAAAGGCACTGGAAGCCGGAGCAGCACAGGGATGCCCGCCCTGACGCGAAGGAGCAGAAGCTCGATCGATGACAAAACTTGCCCCAGCCAAACACGGTTGGCCCGAAGGCTGCGAAGACGGCACGGTGGAGGCGCGTCGACGCTTGAGCAAGGAAATGGAGGGGGCGGCACATAACAGCAAATAGCCGCTGCACCGGAGAAAGAGCCCGACGGACAAATGGGCCAAGGGAGCGGTGTGGGGGCGAGCAACCCCAAACCCCATGAGTCAACCCACCGCGGGCACAAACCTCCAATCCAAGCCACATGTGCATCCAGGATCGGGAACGAAACAGGAACCGGATGCACGACAGGGTCGAAAGCACATTGGAACTCAGACGAACCGACAGCCTTACCGGAGATGCGGGAGCACTGATGTTCAGCATGCAAAACGAGCAAGACATCCTGGCCAGAAGATCTGAGCTGCGAGTCAGGCAGAGCAGCGACCCATTGTTCCAGGGTGCGACGCAGCACAGGGAGGGGCTCGACATGGCCTTTCACGACCTCAAAGATCTCCACATCGTCAGCGTCTTGAAGCCTCATAAGCTCCGCCGCAAGAGGCTGACAAGTAACTTCCTGAGTAGCCGGCAAAGTGGCTCGCGCGAGACCGCCAGTGGCAGGGAATTGCACATGCCCCTCCGACGAGAGCTCGAGCGGAAAGGTAGGGGCTGCCACATAACCCTGGGAAATCTGCAAGCAGATGGCCGAAGTTTTGAAGTGCTTACGCAGACGTGTCAAGTTGGCCAAAGTCAAGCCACATGCCGGGCACCTGCGGCCCTTTGCACACTGATGGGCCGGGCTGAGATACCCGTGGGCGCGGTGAGCGTGAGCACCCCAAGCTTGTTGCGTTCGGAAAGCCAAGCCGCATAACAAACACGCATGAGCACAGTCACGCAGGCCACAAGTAGTGGCAGGGAGAAGGCGCGGAGCCCAGAGACTACGAGCCGATAAGTCCATAAGAGCCTGCATAGCATTGGATTCCTGATGCACACATGCCAGTGCTGGGCAGGATCCAACAGTGAAGAAAACCCCTGAACCGCCTGGAGAAGCCAACGGCAAGAGGAGTCAAGGGCCTTCTGAAAGGGGGTGTACCAACTCAGCACTGCCCAGGCAGGATCAGGCCCATGCCTAGCCAGCTGGCTGAGGAAACGAAGCCTGGCAAGCGCAAGGAGAGAGGCAGGGGAGGGAAGGCCACAACGGTGCAAGATCTGAGACGTGGTGACCTCGTAACCACCTTCAGCCTTAAGGCACAACAGCTGCCGATATAGGTTGATGATTCCTCCCGAGAACGCCTGCCATTCAGTGACAGAGAGCCATGGCCACGTTCCTGCACCCGCCATGACTGCAGAAAGGACATAAGTCCGGAACAGGAAAGCCCGTCGCTCGATCGGTATCCGGCGGCAAGCGAACAAACGCTGTCGCCCTTCCTTAAAGGCAGCTCGCCCCAAGGCGAGGCGGTACTTGATCTCTGTGAGCATGGTCCTGTCGTAAGACAGGTGGGACCCCAGGTGTTTGTAGTGCGTCACAAGGTCGATACGCACTGCGCCAGCGTGCTCCAAGAAGACCGGAAGCTTAGCCCGCAGATCACCGAACAGCGAACGCCGAACCCCCCTGGAGCCTCTGCCATTCACCGCGATGATGGCTGCAGTCTTTTTCGGCCCATAGTTCGGGCGCAGGCCGTGAGGACCGAGCACGTCCAAGGTTGCAGACGCGACACGACCAAGAGCAGGACGAAGCGCGACAGCGGTGGAACTCACAACAAAAGTGCGAGGTCATCCGCGTAAACCACATCACCGAGGGATTGAGGCTCGCCCACGGAGCTGCCTGCAAGATCGGGATACGGGGAACGACGACCATCCCAGGGCACAACTGGCACAGTGTCCCGAAAAGCCTCGGGGTCACGCCGCTGCAACACCTTGCTGAACAGCACGTTGAAGACGATGTCGGCAAGCGCACCCCCTGGACGAGTCCCACGGCTAGTATGGACCACCTGGTCGTCCTTCGAAAGGACAAACCAAGTGGACGCATGCATTTCACGCCCTAGCTCCAGCAAAAGCTCACTGGCATCCTGAGTCTGAAGTGCTGGCTCCTCCGAAGCATAGTGACGCAGCATTTGGAGATCCTCCGCAGTGAGGGCGAGAGACTCAGCGATGGTCTCAATTGGCTTGTCGGACAAACCTGAACCTACAACCGTTTCGCGTATGACACCATAATACGCACTGGCAAGGTCCAAGAACATGACCGCACAAGAAATTCCACGCACACGTGCATAGTGCAGCATCCCTCGCGAGAGGAAGTGCCCCATATCGGCGCTACATCCCTTACGACCTCCGAGCTGACAATCGGACGCAAAGGGGAGCCAATGCTGCACTGCCAGCGGGCGGGCAGAGCGGTGTATCGCCTTAGCGATCCCACTTTGCACAAGGATCCCCCGATATCCTGCGCATGTGTGTTGTTGGCCGTTCCCTTTAGGGATGCAGTACAGGGCTCCCCCCTTGAGCCCCGCAGGTTCCGCTGACTGAAAGATAGTTTTGAGGAGCAGGGGCCACAGCAGGTCGGCGACCTGATGACTGAAGAAACGGAGGAGGGTCGGCGGCAGCAAGTCAGGGCCTGCCGTTTTCCCTGGTGCCGAAGAGCGAATCGCCTTCTCGAAGCAACGAAACGACGGCACATCGTTGATATCCAGAAGGTCCGAGCCCACGAAGGACTGCTGACGTGCACGGCACTGAAGGACGAGGTCCTTGGACGAAACAACCTCCCCCCCTTCAAGTGTGGCAAAATGAGACCGCCAGGTGTCTACGGTCTCATCGAAAGATTGACAAACGGTGCCGTCTGATTTGGTGAGCAGGGGAAGCGGGTTGGCCCCCGCCCGCCGGTACCTCTTAGGCTTAAGCACCGGACGCACTTGTTGGTGAAGCTCCTGCGGGCCCACACGAGAGAGCTCAGTGGCCAGCTGGTCAAAGTGAGCAGCACGATCCACTCGGCACTGACGGCGCAATTGCAACCCAAAGCGTCGCAACAAGAGGCAGTAAAGGCCGAATTGTGACTGGAGGCGCCAGAGCCAAGGACCCTGGTAAAGATCGGCGAACACAGTAGTAGGGCTGACCCAGGCCTGAAAGGCACAGCGCAAACTCGTGAGCCGAAGAGCCAACTTGGCCGCCCGAACTCTGTGACGCAAAGCAGACACGGCACGATGAAGCGCCTCTGTATGCTCTGAAAAGTAGGCAGCCCGAAGCTTGCGCTGCGACGCAGGGAATTGCTCCGATAGGGAGCAATACAAATAGTCAACCACAATTGCAGCATGCTCACTCGCATCCACCGACCACGCAGGACGAGGCGCAGATTTCACGATGCTAGCAATCTGAGCAGCGTTCTCCGGGTCACGGATAGCAGCCGAGTTGATGCGGACAGCCTTTTTGCCTGGGCGTGAACCTGCCACAGACAGGTGAACCGAAAGGACAACCGCAAAGTGATCAACGCACATGTGCCCGGAAGAAACCTCAGGGTCTACCCAAGAGCAGCACCGACCATTGGTCCACTCAAGCGGGACAGCAATATAGTCAGAACGGACGATAGAGCTGTTGCGCTTTTGATAGAGCGTGCCTCCATCACCGAAAGCGCTGTCGTAGAAAGTGGCGGGGAGCCAGCATGACAGATACGACAAGAGCCCATGGAAAAGCTCTCCATTAAGGTCTTGTTCGTCACCCTGCCAATCACCCACAGACTCAGTAACTTCACTACCGACCCTTGCATTGGCATCAAGGAGCATGATCCATGGGACCGCCCCAGCAAAAACACGGCAAAGGTTGGAGACCTGTAACCACCAAGCTCGACGAAAGGGCTCCGGGTGCACACGATGAGGAGCATGTCCGACCAAGATGCGTGCGGGTGTGCCGAGAAAACTCGCACCAACGATCAAACACGTGGGCTCAGCATGGAGCACCACTGCTGACGCCGCATCGATAGGGGAACGGTGGTGCAACCAAAGCTCAACCCCGAAACAAGAGTTCACATCGCAGCCGGAGGAGAGACGTCGATAAGCTCCGCAAGTCATTGTAGCTTGAGGTGTTCGACATTCCTGGAGTCCGGCAAGGACCACATCTTTGGCCTCCAGGGTACGCGCCAACAAGGAAACACGACCCGTAGAACCGTGCAACCCAGCCGAAGAAGGATGTTCTGGCGGAACCCCCCCTAGAAGGGAGAGGGCATTGTACGTGACCATACGAAAGGCACCGACGCAAAGGAACGTCCCGGAGAAAAGGCGCCATGGCAAACTCAGGAGACTGCGAGGCGACACCCCCTCCACGACTCCAGGAGTGGACATCCTCGCACAGTCCGGGGAACTCCAGAGGCCGAGCAAGGGCCGCACAGAGGTGAGGCAACCAGACGGACCTTCGACTGTGCTCGAGACACCAAAAGGCCAAGTCGAAAACAAAAGGCGGCCGCAACTCGGGCGAGGTGGAGGCAAGGCCCGCAAGGGCATCCGCCAGTTCGTTGGCCTCATCACCTGCATGTCCCGGCACGTGTTGATAGCAGGGTGAGCAGCGACCACCAAGTTGTAACGCAGTGTGCAGATTCCTTGCAAGCAAACAGACCGGATGGTCGGGCATATTGGCACTTCCTTGCACTCCAGCCAAAGCCGAGGTGTTGTCTGCGCGGAACAAAACTGCACCATGCCAAGGTAGCTTAGCAGCTGCCACACCTGCCCAAAGAAGGCCAGCGACCTCCGCAATGTAGGGATCCAAAAGCAGAGTACCGTCAGGCACAACTGTTCGGAATGCGTCCATGCAGCCACCAAAGGAGCCGACAAATTGCCCCGGGAGCCGAAGAGATTGGGTGGAAACAACGGATACCGTCACTGCCCACCCTGCAGCCTGCTTCTCTTCGGAGTAGGAACCATCCGAGGTCAGCACCAGGATTTCTTCGGGGGCAGGTGACCGACCAAACAGCCCCATCTCGAACCCAAGAGGCAAACCGTTCGGGACGGACTAGCCCCTGAGGTGCCGTCGGCAAGTCTGCAAAGGAAGCACCAGAGAGAAGGGCGCGAACGTCAGAAACACTGCAAGGCAGCTGGCATTGACGCGAATCAAGGTCAAAGAACTCGACCTCAGCCTGCCGCACCGGGACCGGGGGGGTCGGCTTTCGGGAACGAGCGAGTCGAGCACCAGGGCTCGCGGCCTTGCACCGAGAGTGCCCACAGAAGGGGCCAGCAAGCTGGTCCCGAAGAAATCAAGCAGAGTTTCAAGCAACGTCACAGCCAGGAAAGCCCAATCCTGAGAAGACCTTGCACAGTCGCTGAGGAGAGTGGCCGTCTCAGAAAGGTAAAGCCGAATATCCTCATCCTCATCGACATCAAGTGGCTCAACACTGACGAGAGGGTGGTCAGAGCCGCTGGCAGCAACAGAAGGAAAGTGCGAAGGCAGGCGCCCTCTACAAGGGGTCGGTATGCCATAGCTTCTCAGAGGCAAAGGGCAATACACCTCATGTCTCGACCCAACCGGCATGGCATCAGCAGCGGGCCCTGCAGCACGACGCAGGTGGACTGCTTGAGCGCCTTGACACGACGCACTCAAAAAGAGAAAACTGCCAATCACCAGGGCAGCAGGCCTGCGAGCAAAGAGAACCGAGGCAAGGCATAAGAAGGCACCAGCAGGAAGGTCATGCCTGGCAGCCGGTCCGACCCGAGGCAAAGAGAGGGGGCGCCTCCCGTCACAAAGCACTTGCATCATGGCAAGGTAGCCTGCAGAAACCAGCAGAAAAAGTGCAAGTGCAATTGCCAAAGCATCTGTCCGGACAGAGGAAAAGGACATGCTGCTCTCAGCAGGGTGCGTAGCCCCAGAATGAGAACATTGCCCATCGCCATTGTGCCGAGTTCCAGGGTCATCTACATCAGACTGATCAGATGGAGCACTGTCGTCGAGAAAGGACTCCAGAGCAGCAGGCGGATACTCAGTCCATCCAACAGGTGCGTAGGAGGCAACTAGCACCTGTCCGGAGGCAAAGTGAAGCACGCCCTCTGACAATACCACACCATCAATGCAGAGAGCATAACCCATAGGGCAGAACTCTCCGTACTCCTGCAAAAGAAATGCATGAGATAGTTGACCCTGGTCGTCAACAAGAAGCCCCCAAGCCTGCAGCAGAAAACGGCAGTCAAGGAAGGCAATGTTCCGTGTGACGTCGAACCCTGTGGGCCGACGTAACAGCACAGCAAGGACGGTGTTGCAGTGGAAGCCTTCCGTCATGCAATCACGCACACGAGGCAGGGCTGGTTGCATTTCAACTGAAGACTCCCTTTCCCCAACACGGGCAGCAATCTCTCGTCGATACTCCCAAGGCTGTCGGGCATCAGGGGTATGCAAATAGTGACCTCGCGTCGTCGCCAAGCAATAACAGTCACCTCGTATAGGGGGCGACATCGTATGCTCATCAGCCCAAGTCAGATCACTAAGGAGTAGCTCGTCAAGTGAGTAAGTAGGGGGGGCATCGCCAGGCGTCTGAAAGAAGACACACTCACCCGAGAAGAGGCTGGCCATCGCACCGACTCCCAAAGGGTACGGGTCAACCCCTGCATAGATCTCAGCGTTGCATAGGGGGGAAAGCCCAGCCAACCATAGGAGATTAGCTCGCGAGGCAAAGGAGGGTGCCTGGACCGCAAAGACCCGGCCATCCCAGTGAGTAAGGTCCAGCACCACAACCAGCGCTTGAGGATCCCAAGCAGGCAATGCCACAAAGAGAGCATAATGCGCCGCCGGTTGCGGAACCACCGGGATAATCACAGGCAGGTGGCGCGCGCGCTCAATTTCCCTTGCGCCCTGCATCACATAGAGCAGAGTCTGCACGTCAACAGGGAGGGAGATCTCGAGGCGTATTAGCTCAGGACAAAAATCAGGCGTAAGGATGGCTGCGCAAACGACAGAGAGGGCATCAGTGGCCAGCCTCGGCAATACCATAAGGTCCTCTATCGGAAGATCGGCCGCCTGAACATAGCGCCAGGGCATCCCGATTTGTAGCGCGAAAGCACGTACCCCCTCAACTGGGTCCGTACCATCAGGGGAGGGCCCAGGCTCGAGCAAAAGCTTGGAATCAGACACGGAGAAGCAGGCGCATACCAACGCAAGGCGAGCAGGCTTCCGGAAGGCTGAGCACAAACTCGAGACAGGCTTGGAAGTGTGCGCAGAGCACAGACTAACCGTCAGCGCACAAGCAGCATCGACCTCAGAGGCCGACTCAGCATTATCAGCACGACGCGGAGAGCGTTGGCGAGGAGATCTGCTTCGGAGAGACGAAGATTCACGAGAGTCAGAACCGTCAGAGTCGGCCACATCACCGTCCTCCGAATGATGAGCTTGCTCGTCGTCCTCATGAGGAGAGACTGGGTCCTCAGTATGCTCCGGATCGAAAGACAGGATGAGACGCTGTGCCTCTGTGATGCGGACCCCGGCCTCAGCCGGCCTCTCCATTGCGCCAGTCAAGAAGGCCTCCACGGACGCCTAAAGCGAATCCAGTGGGACACGCTGCACCGAAACGTGCTATAAGCTCTCGGAATGGCAAGAAGTCTGTGCGACAAATCTCCCAAGGAAACCCCACCTAGGATGGGTCGAAGGTCAAAGACTACAACCCTATACCCAGAGGGCCGCTGCACAGGTCGCGGTATGGCCTGAGTGGCAACGACCAGTGCACTGTTGATCATACCCCGAAGGCAATGGTCCTGTGGCCGGGGGACCGCACCGCGCACGGTTAGGCGGCCAACCTCATACCCCAGAAAGCTCGCCACATCATGTCGGACCTGGGCCTGTCGTGTCCGATCAAGCGGAAAACGCGAAATACCCTCGTCGGTGAGCAAGCAAAAAGCAGGCCCTGGAATACACGGGAGGGGGGCCGTGGCATCCCAACCATCAGGAGACAGTAGACGCTCTTCTAAGGCCTCCCCGACGACTGTGTGAGCTTCCGGAGGCACGATGGTGACTGTGGTGCCAGTCCATAACCACGCATGTTGGTCGGGCATCAGTGCCCATTGGCTGATGCCAACAAATACGTCAGCAAGATATGCAGCTCCCAGCCCCGCCGCAATAAGAAGCTCTTCCCTGGACATATCGGCCTGACCACAGGCTGCGAACAATGTGCCATTAACCTGTCGGAGGTCAAACACCAAGACAACAGCATCGGACCAAGCTGGGACAGCAACCACCACTGCATACTCATCAGCCGGTTGTGGTTGGGCTGGAGTGAGCCATGAGAACAGACGTCTGCGATCAACGTCGCGGACATCTTCGATTTCGTCGAAAGCGTCCTCGACAGTACACGGGGCTCGGAGATAGACAACTGCCACATCCGGTGAGCAATCTGGCGTAAGCACAAGAAACATCGCATGGATGAAGGATGGAGCCGTTTCCATATCGACATCCTCTGACGGGTCCTGCCTATCAAGTTCGGGCGGAGCTCCATCAGGGATCTGCCCTTCCCCGAAGGGCTAGAATAACAGCTGTAGATGTTCCTGATGAGTGAGATCAATTTGCCCATCACGATGTACAGTCAGATCAGGTGGGTCGGCCCCTCGATGAGAGCGGAATCGAGGAAGACCCGAATGGCCCGAGGGCAAGCGAGCATAGGGCAAAGGCACAAACCCAAGCTTCAACATATCGCCGTGACAGACGGATATAGAAGTGCATACAGTGCCGTGCCTAAAAATGACAGTGGAGCAACCATCGGGAACCCGGATCCCAAGTGGCCCGGCAATCTCATCGACAGTGTAACGCCCTGCGGCGAAGAATCGAAAAGTGACCCCAGCATCCACCAGCCTGGCGTCAAGGAAGACAAAAGCACCTAGGCGGACGCCCGGGTCAAGGTTTTCTGACCTAGGCACAGCAGCAAGCAAGCCGCAGACCCCTCTGCCATGATGAAGGAAGGAAGAGGCCAAGGCAATCGAGGCCGGGCAGCCGAACGACACATGAACGGCCCGGCGATAAGTATGCTCACGCGCAAGATCCAGCAAGCGGGCGTCAGGCTGACCGGAGTGCTCAAGTCGTCTAGTAGATCCTTCATATAGCAAGAGCCATGAAGAGCGGCAAGGCTGTAGCATGGAAGAAGGCGGGCAGCAGTCCCAGCCGTGGAAGCGTGAAAATGCCTCATCAAAAGCGGGTCCCCAGGTGGGAGACTGACCTCTGCGCACAAAACAGAAAACGGTGCCCATCGGGACATGACGGGAAAAGGAGTCATCCAAGGCGTGTGGCATATCATCAAGAAACACAGCCCAATCATCCAGCTCCTGAGCACCGGCTGCACACGCGAGGTCACGGAAAGTGATAGGCCCCCACGCTGGAGAGGCATACACAGGACCTCCTATCTGTGAGAAGTCAAGAGCAATGACTTGCCGAAGGGAACCAGGAACCCAGGAAGGCACCAAAATCACAGAGGCAAAGTTGCGACCCAACTGCGGGTTGGTGGGAATGCCGACAAGTGGAGCAGGCTCGCCGTGCGCAGCAAGGGCCAATCTATGGAAAACGCATTCTTTACGGGCAGGCAAGGGCTCCCGAAGCACAACGTGCTGATGACAATATCCTGGCTGCAGTACCAGAAAATTGGCTTCGAAGGGGAGATCAGCATGACCTGCTCCCTGTTGCAGAACTGCGGTGACAGTTGCCTCGAGGGTGGTGTCAGGCAATGGCAAAACCATGTCAGAACAAGCCAGCCCTGGCAACACTGCGCAGCACACAGGCGCGGAAGCAACCTCCGCAAGGTCGGCATGATCAGAGCATGCCTCGCCAACCAAACCATCACGCGGAATGCGAACCGCAGTCGCTTTGTGACACGATTGGCATAAAACGGCCAAAAGCACAAGATGCATGATGTTGCAGCATCGCAGACTGCGCACAAAAGCCCTACAACAGATAACGGCCCCCAGAACATAGAAATGCCAGATGAGGACCGCATCAAGTTGTGCCTCAGGCACAGGGACCCCATCGGACAAGGTCCGAAATGCGCCAGATGGGGGGGAGCGGCTACGCTCGCGCTCTGGGACTTCAGGAGGAAGCGCGTCTTCGTCAGGCGAGGGAGGCTGATGCTCCTCGTCACTATCCAGATCAACATCATCCTCGTGACCGGACTCGGACTCGGCAGACTCAGCTCTGGAGAGAGAGATAGGCGCACCAGATAACGTGAGGACAGAATTGCGCATGACCTGCACCTCCGTGAAACCGGCAGCACCCCCCTCGATGTAGATGTCCCATCCTGCAGGCTCCTGCAATTGTAACAAATCAAAGATGTTTTGTCTTGTCCAGACTTCACGGTATGTCCGAACAATTTGCAGACCGAAGCCTAGCGGCCGCAAGTCGAAGAAGACATTGCGTACTAGTTCGCCCTGAGTATCGTCTCCATCAACCTCGTCATCCTCCCCTGAAACAAACATCAACCCTCGACATTCATGTCCGTGCAGGTCGTAGTGCCGTAGGGAATTGGCAATGTGCAGCCTAGACACAGGAAGGTCAGCATTGAGGATACGCCGTGCAATGTCATCACTGGACACGCCAGGATAAAGCGCACGATCGGCAAACCAAAAGAAACCTTCACTATGAATCAGGAACCCACTAGTAGGGTAGGGAGGGGAAAGGCGATTAGCATCTTCCCATTCGTGCGAGGAAGAAAGCACCTCCCCCAACGAGTGCCCCGGCTGGACATTCTTGGCAGGAGGCACCACAAACACCACATCACCGTGCGCCAGGGGAAGTGGAGCATCCGGAGGCCATGGGTCAGGGTCACCGGCGATAAGAACCTGAACCTCATGGGGCGCAAGTTCGAGGTCTGCCGCCCGAAGCAAAGCAGGAATATCACAACCAGCCCGCACAGGTATAGCGAAACGGCTGCCATCCAGTTGTGTAAGGTCAACAATGACAGCACGCAACCCATACTCCTCAATGACAGCAGGATAGGTCATAAAGGAAGCAGACCTCAGCGTGGGTTGACAGGAGAGAGGCGCGACACGGCGAGGCCAGCCATTCCACTGCTCATGAGTGAGCGACAAAACAAGGTCTGCAGCCTCCATCTCAGGAGAGGATGGAGCGACACGAATAGCACCCCGCAACGTGTGGTAGTTGGGCGAGAAAATATACACACCGAGCCAACCTCCAGCAGCAATAGCTTGAGAGGCGTCTTCAGCAAAGGGAGCCAAAGCAGCACAATCTGTAAAAGGCGGAGGACGCTCCGGTTCAACAAAATTGGCGTCCCCCACCTCATCCGAGACACAAGGGCCAAGGAAGGATCGCGTTTCCTCATAACGAGCACCCATAGCAGACTGTCTGGCTTCCCAGTCCGGTTCAACCCTTGTATCGCCACTGTCCGCAAGCTCGTCGGGAGGATCGGGATCAGAGTCCGCCGCTCGAACACCACAGAAGTACCAGCTGGACGAAAAGAGGATACCGGCAGGGCAGCGGATTGGGTGAAAAGAGCCAATACCCAATGCCAGAGAGACGAAACGACCCACACGAAATAACGGCCTCCAAGTGCGCCTGCGCCTCCCTGTGGCAACACCTTTACCTGAGGAAAGGGCTTCCCATCGAAGGGGACCCTTAGAAAGCATGCCCACAGAGCCAAGACACGAGATGCAAGATGTGTTAACCAACGGTCCTGGACCGACAACCAAAGACCCCAAAGTCGATCGGCGCGAGAACACGTGTTGGCAAAGCACACTCCATAGGGCGACGAGGCACCACAAAGGGGGCCACAGCGCAAAAGCAATAACAGGGCTCGGGTCCCACAAGGGGCCGACAGGGCAGCTGGACCCCAGAGCACCAATCATCCAGAGAACGCTCAAGCATAGAAGGGAGCGGCAATGGGCATCAAAATGGTGCTCATCCGAACAGTATAAAAGGATCCTGTGTGAACAGGGACCGAAATGTCCCAACAGACCCAGGAAAGCCTCTCCAAGGAGTGAGAGGTCATAGGGGCAGGTTTTACCGAGACCCAATTCGATGTGCTCAGCCTTCAGTATGACCCAACAAACATGAAGTGCAATCAGAAGGATATGAAGCACAGCAAGGCCTTGAAACACAGCAGCCAGAACAGAGAAGCTGGGAACCGGTGATTGCCCCCGAGCCACCGATGCAATTCTTAGGCACCGGACCCAGCTATCTCTAAACCAACCCTGAGCGCCACGCGAGGGGGAAGGAACAGAAGAACCACCCTCTAAGTCAACCCTAAAGGGGGACCTATGCAACCGGGAAACTCCACAGGAGACATCCGGTACCACGGCGCAGTGGCAGCTCAAGGGCATAACAGCTCCAGCCATGGAGGAAGAAAGGCCAGGCAAGGAAGCAGGGCACACACGAAACAAGCTGCCCAGCAAAGAGCATGGAATGTCGGGGAGAGAAAGCACCCAAAATCCAAAGTCCAGTCGATGCCGCGAGGCCCAAAGAAGGTAGGGCAGGTAGGGCAACACAAGTCCAACCCTAATGAAGCCTCCTTGATCGCAAAAAGCCGATCCCAAAGGCTTTCGCAACCAAGAGAGGCTAGTACCTTCAAGCAGCCAGACACCATCCCCAAGAAAAGGAGGTGCAAGCCGAGAAGGGGAGCGAGGAAAGGAGGATAGGGACATGCCTGGTTGGGGCAAAATGGCAAGTCCTATACAACGAGTGCTTTGGCACTCCAGGCAAAAGGCAGCCCTCACAACATGGAACTCTACAGAACCTGTACAAGTCCGGAGCTCACACGAAAGCCTCGCACCGACAGTTGCATAACTGAGAAAGCAACGGTCGCAGGAGCGTGTTCGCTGAGGGAACCTTCCCAAGCAGGTTCCGACAGAAAACGTGCCCTCCAACCGGCTGACCCAGTCCTGCAAAAGTCGCGCTTGTCCGCTGCCTACCCGGTGCCAAGAGGGTGACCATCGCTGGGCGCTTCCTCCACAAGGTCCTCGTCGTCGTCCTCCTCGATCCAGCTGGCTCCACCTCCATATCCGGGCCACCAATCAAATCGTCCCAGGCACGCTCCGAAGCATCCGCCTGGGGGGCAGTACGAGTACCAGACATCAGCTCCTGCACCTCCGTGGTGAAGTCCGCAATCGCCTGTTGGCCTGCAGAGTGTGCGGCCTCCAGGTCCTTCTCCATGCGCTTGATGTCCTGGTCGCTCTGCTTCTTCTGGGCGTTGAAGGCATTCTTCATCTGCTTCTCGTACAACCCCCATTGCTCGCGGCGGGTTGTAATGGTATCCTGGATCTTCCTCGCCTTCTGATCCGCCTTCTTTGCAGCTGTAAGTGCTCGCTGAAGATCGCGCCTCAAGCCACCTTCCGGCTCCAGCTCCTCCTCCCCGGCCATTGCACGTGGACCACGGGTAGCCTGACCCCTGCCAGGAACCACCATCTGGTCGTATCGAAGTGCAGTCGGCGGCACTTGGTGGCGACCAGGTGAGTGAGCACCCCGCCACACATGCCAGGAGGGCTGCTGCGCTTGCGGCCTCCAGTTGCCTTCGTCTGGCTGCCATTGCTTCTTACGGCCTCCTCCCATAAGCTCACGGAGAGAGGGGCGCGAGTGGTGAGAAGCTAATAAAACCAGGTCGGACAAACGAGGGTGTAGACCCCCAAGCCTGGATTTCCAGACCCTGGAACGGGCCTTGCTGCGCTGCTTGCGCAGTCTGCGGTGCCAACTAGGGCTGCCGCCTTTTGTCGTGACGATTTCGTCACTGGGGTCTACGGCTATACTGCCGCTCCTGGCAGTTTGCTCCGAAACCCTTATAGAGGCCTTCATAATTGGAATAGGAGTTGGGGGGTGTATACTCTAGTTATACCTACAAGAAGGAACCTTCAGGAATAGTACTGGTGATCACTTAGGCGTCTGTAGCACTAGCTTTCGGGCTTGGCTTTGGGACTTGCATTGCCTTGGGGATCGGAATCAACGGTTTCGGACATAATGTCGGGGCCTTAATTATTTGAATAGCGTTTTGGAGCCCATTATACTATAAATTATAATAAGGAACACCCCAAAATAGTATAGGTAATTATTGAGCCCCTCCATTACCAGGTCGCCTCTGGAGTTCAAGTTCTTGGGGTCTAGGGTTTAGGGTTTGGGGGAGTATAGGGTCTAGGGTTTAGGGGGGTTTAAGGGTTTAGGGGAGTTTAGGGTTTAGGGGACCAGGTACTCTGCTCTATGTTCTCCAGAGACTGTTTTTGTCTGCAGCCACCGGTATTCCAAAGCCCTTAATCAGCCGCAGAGTCCTAAGCCTCAAAGCCCTCGCAAACAAAGCACCAAAACCCTAAACCCTAAACCCCTAAACCCTAAAAACCCTAAACCGCCCAACAATCCAAACTCCCAAAAAACTAATCTCTGGTTCAGAGTCTTTTGAAGCATATGCTCCTGAACTCCGCTGAAGTCGGAAGCCCAGAAAACCTAAACCGTCAACCCTAACACCCTAAAGCCATAAAGCCCTTAGGGTTTAGGGTTTAGGGAGCCCTAAACCCCCCCAAACCATCAGAAGCCCGACAGCCTAAGCTCGGAACCTTGACCCCTCAAGCGCTAAGACCCAAATCTTAAACCCGAGGACCTAAACGGATCGTTTTTGCGTTCTTGCACCACTCCTCCTTCCAAAGCAAACGCCGCAGGAGTTGGTTGAAGATCTGTTCTCAGGTTCTATCCCCGACTGCAAACATTACTGAAAGACCAGGCTCTGTGCTGGAGGTTCGGAACCTTGAGGTTTTCAATTGTTAGGGCCTTCGGGGGGTTTGGGGCTGGGTTTACGGGCTCTGAAGCCCTAAGCCCTAAACCGTAAGCTTCCGGGCCTCACGTCTTGAGAGGACGTTTAGAAATCCTAAACCCTACCTTATGATGTCTTTATACGAGTCCTTAGAAAAGTAGGTTATTTGGGGTTTAAGGTAGGCCCTAACTTTATACAAGACTTCGAGCCCAACCTCGCAGGCAGAGCAACCCGGGCAACTGCGAACCCGAAAAGCTGAACCCCAAACTCCAAACTCCAAGACTTGAGCCGTAAACCCTAGGTAGGGTTTAGGGTTTAGGGTAAACCCCAAATAGGCTGCTAGGCAATCCCGTGGAGATTGTAGGCAGTACTTGTCGAGGTAATCGCAAAGTTGTGTCCCAGAGACGGATGCACAGCAAAGGCGGACAATGTCTATGCCTTGTGCCCGTAATCCTACAGCCCGAAATCCCCAAACCTTAGTTAGCTTAAAAACTATACATTGGCACATGCTATAACATAGCAATAACCCGAGTATCATCCTTTGTAGTTTGTTTACCTAAGATACTCATACGCCGACTAACGTGACTAAGGCGGCCTTGTCGATGTTAGCGAGTATGCCTTTGGCAACCTGCACGGAGGTCTCGGGTGGTTGGGTTTAGGGCATTTGGGTTTCGGGGTGAGTTTCAGGGTTCGGAGGATGTTGGGTTTGAAGTACCGAGCTTAAGGATTCATCAAGACGCCTGGAATGTTAATAATAATGGCCCCCTTCGGTCTTGGGGGTATCTCTACTAAAAAAGCTTAGGGAGCCCTAAGGGGTAGTATTCTTCATGAATCAGGCCCTATACCATGTCTACGGTTTAGAGGCCAGGCGTTCTGCTTGCAAGTGGAGAGGCTCCTGAAACCGTGGAGCATGCTTCAATGGTGGAGGGATTTAGCGTTTAGGATTTAGGAGTTTAGGGTTTAGGGATCATGTTCACGATTAAGATACTAATGGCCTAACAGCCTTTACCGTCACTGGACCCTCGAACTAAAAGCCCGACTTCTTGCGCTCCAGTTTTCAACCCCTCGAAGCCTAGACACCCCCAAACCTCCAAAGGAACCCTAGTATAGCACCATTATGCAACCCTTGTTGTAGTACCATCATTGTCCGACACGCCACCAAAAGAAAACACACAAATCCCCGCAGCCCTCGCCCACCTTGATCTGCAAGGAGGCCAAGGGGACGTTGGCAGTAGCCAGAGCCCAGGCCTCACGCATGGAGATTATTGAGAGAGATTCGGGAAATGGGGCTTAGGGTTTAGGGGTGTAGGGTTTAGGGGTCAGGGTTTAGGGGTTAAGGTTTGGGGTTTAGGGGTTTGGGGTTTAGGGGTTTAGGGGTTCGGGGTTTAGGGTCAAGGAAGGTGTTTTTTGATTGTACGGCTTGGCCCTTGCGTGTTGTCCGACGGGGCCCGGAGTTCACAACAAGGCGGTGGATCTAGAGGTCAGGAGGTTTAGAAGTGTTTGGCTGGATTCACATGGACCCGTGTCTTGGGACTTCGGAATGTAGCCCTACATGCTAAACCCTAACCGCCCCCCAAGCCCTGAAAGGGTACCCCTTTCCTACTATTTGGTTTGAATAAGGGAGCCCAAAAGGAAAAGAGCAAAAGGGTGTAAAATCCTACAGATCCCTTAAAGAACCTTTCAAGGAGCCCTTTAAGGGAGCCCTTTAAGGGAGCTCAAGAAGGGAAAGGGCAAAAGGGTACGAATTACTGGAGAACCTAACGAACGACACCACTTTCTTCGCCAAGTTCAGCCGAGGAGGCTTGGTGTTAAGGCTTCCCGGGCTTTTTCAGGGAGCAAAGGGGAACGCTAATGTGGGGGCCTTGAAAATTAGAATAGGGTTTTGGGGGATATTCTACCAGAATTAATATGTAATATGGAACCCCAAAATAGTATAGGCAACTATTCAGGCCCCTATATTAGATACTCAACTCCTAAACTTCCCCCACACCTCAGTTCCCTATCCTCCCCACCAACAAAACTCCCAAATGGCAACCCTAACGGCTGAAACATCCTCAAATCGGAACCTTAACGCCAACATTCTCCTCGCAAATCCTCGGCTCAGACCGGAACCCTAACACCTACCGAACCCCCAAACTCATTTTAAACCGGATCCCTGCCACTTCTGAGCCGGGCGCCATCGAAGAAACGGCGTCGACGTGTTTCATCTCGTCCTTGGGCATGTCCAGGGCGGCATGAGCCATGACCTGCCATTTAGGGCTCTTATAGGGTATAGGGTTCAGGGTTTAGGGTTCAGGGGTTTAGGGTTTTGGTGGTTGGGCTCAATGTTACTTAGGGGCAGAGTACCCTAGCCCAAAAAAGGTTAACCTTTCAATTCTGGTATTGGGAAGCTCAGCCGGGTCTGTGGAGAGCTTTAACCTCCAGGGTCTAGAGTTCATGGACCCTAAACCCTAAACCCTAATCCCCAATCCCTAAACCCTAATCCCTAAACCCTGATCCCTAAACCGTTTAAGGTCTAGAATTCTAGGAGGGGTTTTTAGGGTTTAAACCGAGTCCTAGGGTGCCTGGAGAAGGATAGCAGCCCAAAGTGCACGTAAGCTTTGGGGCGTAGAGCTTCGGCTTTAGGGGAGCCCCGGGCTATGAAGCAGCTTCGACTCGGAGAATCGTTCAGGGGAGCCCTCGCCTTGGTCTAGAAACTTGGCTTGCCGGAGAAACTTGGCTGAACGACGGGCCTCAGCAGCTACGCAAAGGAGACCTCTGCAATATATAGTATGATCCCCGAAACCCTGCTCCAACTATTCTGGAAGGCCCCCTCTAAAGGCACCGAAACCCTAAACCTCAAGCTCCGAACTCCTCCGTGAACCTGGAATCCAAACCCTAGAAGGCCATACCTGAGAACCTAGAGAACACAGGTCCACCCTTGAAGGAGTCCCCTTTTTGGCACAGAGCCCTCGCCGAAAAGCCCTTGCGGGAACCGTGGGTGTGGAGCCAGCAAGCAGTATCATAGCCCTCAGCTCATGACAACTATTCTACGACCCTTTTTAAGCAAACCCCTAAAACCCTAAACCCTAGAAAAAAAAAAGCCCCTTCTAGGAACCTGGAAGCCTTGCAGGAAACCTTCTCCCCTTATGGCAATCCTTACGGGAAGCCAGGGTTTAGGGTTTAGGGGTTTAGGGGTTTAGGGGTTTAGGGTTTAGGGATTTAAGGATTAGGGTTTAGGGTTTAGGGTTTATGCTTTAGGGTTTCGGGGTTTAGGGGATTTAGGGCCGATCCTGCCCCACCTGGAAGGTTTCTCTGAGCCCCAGCGTGCCGATGATGTCCGCCGGCCCGTCGATCGGATCTCGGCCCTTCTCGTACAACTCCTGCTTTTTTTGCCCAGTATCCGAAGAGAACCAAAGGCTAGTCTTTGGGAGTAGATGGGTAGCTCTCCTAAATTATGGTCCCTTTTAGGGTCCCGTTTGTTTTTTTTTTAAGGGTGCCGTACTAGATTGGGGACCTAAAGTTCTACCCTAATCTGGCGAACTACCCATCTCAGGATCATGGCGACCGACTGCTAAGCCTCGAGTCGCGCAGCTAGGGTTCTATGCAAGGACTTTATATTGTTTCTATAAGGGCTTTATACGATTTCGTAGGGGTTCTATTTCTAAAGGGGTGGTTCAGGCTTTGTGGATGTTTGGGGTTTTTGCAAAGCACGGTTTCCATGTGATTCTTCATGCATCCTGAAGCTTCTGAAATTCATTCGTTGTTGAATGTCAAGACAAGCTTTACTAAACACTCGAACTTCTTGTGGCGACAGTTGGCAGCCTGGGGGTCCATGGTTGAACCACTCGGCCAACATCGAAGACCCGCGCCTTGTTCAGGATCAGTGTCATGGCGTTGTTGACGCGGTCATCTGCCGCCCACATCTTTCTTGCCAGCTTCATCAACGCCTGCAGCACAACGATCTAAGGCTAAGAGTCTAGGGTTGAGGGAGCAGATTGCAGCGAAACAGCTCTCAAACTCTATAGCTTCGAACCCGGCCCCTGTCCTCCAGCGTCATGCCAAGCTGGACCATGTCGAAGAAATCCGCATTCTCATTGCAATAGCTCCGCACCTTTAGGATTTAGGCCGTAGGGCATTGAAGTCCAGGGTCGGGGGTTTTGCCGGCCCCAAGCCTTCAGGAATAGTGGGATGATTTGCTTGAGCCCAACTTATCTGTACACATGTACTCATACATAGATGCGTATGTATATCCACATGTATGTGCATTTATATACACAGGTTTCCACAGCATGTTGCTGTTCTTGGCCGTGTTGATGCTTTGGGGTGGGCTGATGGCCCGCTAAGAAGGATCGCCAGTCCGACGGACAGCGCAAACCGAAAAGGCTTTGCCGAACTCCAAGCCCAAGAGGACGAGTTGGGTGCAAAGGTCTTGAAACGTTTACAGAGCCAGTATATACATATATATATATACAAACCATATATATATATATATATACAAAACCGTGAACGAAGTCCTTACAGAACCCGTATAATTCATGAAAATCCCTTGAAGAGAAGCCTTGTGGAAGCCTTATGGCGTGGGTATGATAGGGTTGTCTCAGGACCCTCATGATTTGAATTGGGTTTGGGGAGTCTATTGTACTGTAGTTATATAGCGGGATCGAAAGAGAATACTCGCTGCTAATTATTCAGACCTCTCCAATACGATGCCAGACCCGAAAACGCAGCCTAAATCCTACGCCCCAAACCCTGAGCCCTAAAAACCCACCTGGAGAATCCAAAGAGCTCCTTTCGAGAAGCTCCGGCTGGGGATCCGGGCTGCTGAGAACACCGTGTAGACAACCGGGAAAAACCTGAGAAAGGAGCGACTTTAAGTTAGGCGGTTTAGGGTTGATGGTTTAGGGATCCAGGAGTTTAGGGCTTTAGGGTTTAGGGATCCAGAAGTTTAGGGTTTAGGGTTCATATGTTCCTACAAGGCTTCTTTGGGATTCCTGTGCTCCAAAGTCTCAATGATGTGAGATGCCAGGGGGCTCTTGCCCGGCTTGTGCTGCTGTCACGAACAGCTTCTATGCTTTGGATCCCTTGTTGAACCTCTTGGACAATAAAGGGCGACCCGAAAAGGGAAACGGACTGTGCTGGACTTTGAAGTCACCAGTACTTTATTTCATAATGGTTCCTTCAAGGAACAAGTCCAACAAAAGCATTCAAGTAATGTAGGGACTTAATAATACGAATAGGGTTTTGGGGGTATATCATACTACAAATATAATAAGGAGCCCCCAAAATAGTATAGGTAACTATTCCCCGAAAATTTGCTGAAGCCTGGGATCCCCCAAAACTTCCGCCGATACGAACACCCGAAGCCCTAAGCCTCCGAGGCTCAGACTTCGCCGCGCAGCAGCCCAACACCGTTTAGGGATTTAGGGGTCCTTAGGGTTTAGGGTTTAGGGTTTGGGGTTTAGGGATGAGGGTTTAGGGGTTTATTAGGGTTTAGGGATTTAGGGTTNNATTTGGGTTTAGGGGTTGGGGTTTAGCAGAACTTCCTACGAGCCCACAAGCTAAGCCTGAACCTCAAAACCGAAAGCCCAGACCTTTAAAGCTCTTACTAACGCCCAAAAGCCACCAAATCTTCAACCCAACAGTCCAAAACTCTCAACACTAAGCACAGAAGACTCATAGACAACACCCTAAAGTCCGAAAACCAGAAGTTCAACCGTACCTCCTCCGAAAGCCCGAACGTCCTAAGCCAGACGCCCCCAAGTTTGAAGTACTATGCTTAATCCTGAACCCAAACCCGTATCCCGAACCCCAACAGCCCAAATCACAACCCCCCAAGGCTCACCCTGACTCCTAAAACAACCTTCCTCAACCCTAACCCCAAGGCACTCACCCTAACACCTCAAACCCCCTCCCGAAACCCCGACCCCAACTCCTAAAACCCCCACCCTCACTCCTAAACG